>JAANYP010007432.1:0-24513 GCA_020465985.1 Centrapalus pauciflorus
TCAAAGCAGTATCAGAAATGATTTATAAATGCAATAACATAAGAAATGATGATCAAATAGCTATCATGATCCACTGGGCAACACCCAACCATGGTGTGCACAGGTCACAATCCAGCTGATAATATAAATGTCAAATCGATCTAGCATGAACAATATGTCTCAACCGGAAATTCAAGCATGTTAAATCTGAATATCTATAACTCACAGTGTTGGGTCTTTATCAAACAGATGTAAAATCTGCCACCTGAGTTATCTCAGGATTTTATCTCAATCTGTTCTCTGTCAAATCAAATCTTTGACCCACTTTAAATCTTTTAAATCTTTGTTCAAAATTTAGTGAACCTGTCCAGAATTTATCGTGTCAAAATCATATCAATATCATTTATCTTTCAGTCATTTAAAATCTTTATTTTTATCTATTCTGATAACTTGCTCATTTCATAAATCCATTACTTTGTTTTTTATTATTCTCAAAAGGTTGTACACACACACACACACACCACACACACAACACACACACCACATATTATATATTATTATATATATATATATATATATATGTATATATAATAATCATTTTCAATTATTTTGTTAATTTTTATAAGTATTTTATTCAATATATTCGAATATATATATATATATATATATATATATATATATATATATATATATATATATATATATATATATATATATATATATATATATATATGTTAAATTCAAACTAATTGTTAATTTCAAATATATTAACAAACTTTGAATGAATTAAGTTTGAAAATGCAATTTAATATTCAAATGTGAGTCAAAATTAAATCTTTGGTCAAACTTATGTACACAATCAGATAGTGAGATTAAATTCGAAGTACTGTCTCGAATTTGTTTGTTAAATTCGAACCACATATTAGATTCGAAGACTCTCTTTCTTTCTTTTTTTTTTTTTTCCGAATTTGATTGACATTTCGAATCTAATGGATAGATTCGAATATAAGTCGAATTTAATTAAATTTCGAGTTTGTTCTATGTATTTCGAGTTTGTTCTTGGTAACTCGAGTTTGTTCATATCTGCATCTTTAAAACATACATTTTTAGGCCTAAAATCACGAATATGTTACGTAACAAACCTATGTTCGATTATATTATACAAATTCTAGTTAAACTCCATAAAAATAGCCTTAAATTTCATAAAACTAATAAATTCGAAAAACCAAAATATATATAAAAACGTAAAAATATCGATTCTTACCTCAAATTCGTATGAAATCACGCAGGAGATAGCAAATTCGTGTAGTATTCTCCGAGATCTTTCTAACGATATATATAACTTGATAATCGGACGGTCGGTTTGGGAGAAAATTTAGAGAGAAGGTAGAGAGAGAGAGTAGAGAGAAAAAGTTAGAGAGAGAGTGTAGAGAGAGAGAGAGAGAGAGAATCTGATTTTATTGAAATAAATCACGTTTATATACTTCATCTAGTTATATTTGCTAGTTAACCCACTTTCATTTTTTGTATATTATATCTCTTTTATTTAATTATCTTTAATAATTTATTAATTCATAATATAAATATTTATATAATTTAATTAAATATTTCATAACTTAATTAAATTATAATTCAAATAATGTAATAATATTACATTATCGGTTCGAAAATACTGAATTTACGACTGCGTCAAAAGTTAGGTTGTTACAGAATGGGCTCCACCACGCACAAACTTCGTCCCCGAAGTTAGCTATGTTCGAACAGACTGGGATAAGTAGCTTTCATGACATCTCTGGATTCCCAAGACTGATGCGAACCTTTGTGGTGTTTCCACTGGACGAGCACCATCTGTATCTCTTTGTTTCTAAGCTTCTTGGTCTTCGAGTCCAGAATACGTTCTGGCTCTTCAACTACTCGAAGCTTCTCATCAATCTGCAAGTTAACGTGTGGTATTTGAACTTCTCTTTCGTCTGCTAGACTCTTTCTCAGATGACTGACATGAAATACAGGATGTATTCCAGATAAGTCCGCCGGCAGTTCAAGACGATAAGATTGATTTCCTATCTTTTCCGCAATCTTGAACGGACCGATGAATCTCGGAGCTAGCTTGTTTCTCTTTATGAATCTCACCAAATTCTTCATTGGGGATACTTTCAACATCACCCAATCGTTAACCGCAAAACTGATTGATCTGTGACGATTGTCATAATATGACTTCTGCCTGCTTTGAGCTTCAAGAATATTTCTTCTAACAAGTTGAATCTTCTCGTGAGTCAACTGTAGAAGGGCAGGTCCTGCTATTGGCGATTCACCTGTTTCGCGCCAACAGGTGGGAGTTCTGCACTTTCTTCCATACAAAGCTTCAAAAGGAGCCATCTTGATCGTAGAATGATAACTGTTATTATACGAGAATTCGACCAGAGGCAAGTGGTCATCCCAGTTACCACCTAGATCAAGAATGCAGGCACGAAGCATATCTTCTAAAGTTAAGATAGTACGCTCACTCTGGCCATCGGCATTAGGATGATAAGCAGTACTCATAGAAATCCGAGTACCCATCCCTTCTTGCAGTGCTTGCCAGAATCTCGAAGTGAAACGACTATCACGATCAGATACAATAGACTTTGGCACACCGTGACGAGAAATGATTTCAGTGATGTATAGCTGTGCCAATCTATCGAGGGAATATGTTTCCTTCATCGGTATGAAGTGAGCTGATTTCGTTAATCGATCCACGACTACCCAGATGGAGTCGTGTTGTCTTTTGGTTTTAGGCAGCTTTGTAATGAAATCCATAGTTATATGTTCCCACTTCCATTCAGGAACTGGCAGTGGTTGCATATCCCCGAAGGGTTTCTGGTGTTCTGCCTTAACCATCTGACAGATTCTGCAGCTTTCAACACATCGACCGATGTCTTTCTTCATTCCTGGCCACCAGTAATCAGCTTTCAGATCAAAGTACATCTTTGAGCTGCCAGGATGAACAGATAATTTGGACTGATGAGCTTCAGATAGAAGAGTGCTGCGAATTGAACCATACTTAGGAACCCAGATTCGGTTTCCCTTGAGACAGTGAAGTCCCAAATGATTTAGAGTTAGAAATTGTAATTGCCCTTTAAGATTTTCAGAATCAATATTTTCTTCTTTCAGTGCTTCAGCTTGAGCAACTCTGATGTCTTCAATAAGATCAGAAGAGAATATAACCGGAGTTAGGGCATAGCAGCACTTTTTTGGATAAACTTTTCTACTCAAAGCATCCGCGACAACATTAGCTTTGTCGGGATGATATAGGATCTCGCAATCATAGTCCTTGATAAGCTCCAAGGACCGTCGCTGTTTCATATTCAGTTCCTTTTTGAGTAAAAAGATGTTTGAGACTCTTATGATCGGTGTAGAGCTGACACCGAGTCCCATAAAGATAGTGACGCCAGATTTTCAAAGCAAAGGTAACGGCAGCCAACTCAAGATCATGAGTTGGTGCACTTTTCTCATAGTCTTTTAATTGCCTTGAAGCGTAGGCAATTACTTTTCCCCTTTGCATGAGAACACATCCTAAGCCAGTACCAGATGCGTCGCTGTAAACGACAAAATCATCATTGCCTTCTGGTAAGGCTAGGATCGGGGCTTGAATAAGCTTCTGTTTCAGAATGTCGAATGCCTCTTGCTGTTTATCGGTCCATACGAAAGGTGTATTCTTTCGTGTTAACATCGTAAGAGGTACAGCGATCTTCGAGAAATCCTTTATGAATCGCCGATAATAACCGGCCAATCCAAGGAAACTTCTTATTTCGGAGGCATTGCGAGGCGTTTGCCATTTTTGAACGGCCTCGACTTTAGACGGATCAACGGAAATACCTTCGCCAGAAACAACATGGCCAAGGAATTGAATCTATAAAAGCAACAAAGTAGAGTTTCAAGTTTTGTTCAATCAAAGAACGCTTAAGGAATAGTTCAAGACAATGTAAAGTTATACCTGTCTGAGCCAGAATTCGCACTTAGAGAATTTTGCGTAGAGTCTTTCTTTTCTCAGTAACTCTAGCAATTGCCGCAAATGAATAGCATGATCAGCCTCCGTTTTGGAGTAAATCAGAATATCGTCTATGAATACGATAACTGACTTATCCAGCAGCGGTCTGCACACGCGATTCATGAGATCCATGAACGCCGCTGGTGCATTCGTTAAACCGAACGGCATCACGAGAAATTCGTAATGACCGTATCTTGTTCGGAAGGCTGTCTTTGGAACATCCTCATCTTTAACTTTCAACTGATGATACCCAAAACGAAGATCTATTTTCGAGAAGTAGCTGGCTCCTTGTAGCTGATCAAACAGATCATCGATCCTGGGCAGAGGATATTTATTCTTTATAGTAACTTTGTTCAACTCGCGGTAGTCGATGCACATACGGAAAGTTCCGTCTTTCTTCTTAACGAATAAGACAGGTGCACCCCACGGAGATGAACTCGGTCGGATAAACCCCTTTTCCAACAGCTCTTGCAGCTGCTTTGACATTTCCTGCATTTCTGCAGGTGCAAGTCTGTAGGGAGCTTTGGCAATAGGAGCCGCACCAGGAACTAAGTCAATGCCGAATTCGACTTGACGTTCCGGTGGCACTCCAGAAATATCGTCAGGAAATACGTCTGGGAACTCACAGACGATAGGGATATCGGATAAAGATTTCTTTTGGGCTTCAGAGTTAGATTCAGATGAGACATAGCATAAATATGATTTGTGACCCTTAGATAGGTACTTATGCGCTTTTTCAACAGAAATGAAGCAGTGAGCACCTTTTCGCTTTTCGCCTTTGATTTCCAATACTCGGCCGTCTGAAGACTTAATTCTGATAATTCGACGGTTGCATACGATCGTAGCCTCGTTATTCATTAGCCAGTCCATGCCGATGATGACGTCGAACTCTTTCAACGGAATCGGGATAAGGTCGAGGTTGAATACGATGTTATCGACGAGTAGAGTGCAGTTTCGATATACAGAATCAGCCATAACATAGTTGTTACTGGCTGTCTCAATGTCAAGTACTACGGGAAGCTTTGATGGGGACTTATATAATCTTTGAGCAAAAGATGTTGATATGAAAGACCGACTAGCGCCAGAATCAAATAATACGCGAGCAGGGATTGAGTTAAGCATGAACGTACCGGTAACTATGTCAGGTGTTTCTTTTGCTTCCTCAGCTGTTATTTGAAAAGCTCGAGTCCTTGCAGTCGGATTAGCAGCTGAACTCTTCATCGTAGATCCTCCCGCTGATGACTGTGACAGTCCTCGTTGCCCGCTGCGACACTGATACATGAAGTGTCCTCTTTTCCCGCATTTCGCACATCCACGTCCCTTCTGTGGGCACTCTTCACTGCTATGACCAATTCGGTTACACGCAAAACAAGTAACATCATCTGGGTTACACAGCCCCATGTGTGACTTTCTGCATCGCTTGCAGAATCGTGGCTCGTTCGCTAATGAATAGGCTTGGGCTTTCGGCTGTGAACTGTATTGTTGGGATTGCTGAGGTTGTGACTTATTTGGCTCAAAGAATCTGCCAAATCTCTGTTTCTTCGGAGGAGATGGACATGTCGGGTTTGCTGATGGAGCATAGAGCTGATCGCCATATTCTAGATATCCTCTCTCGATCTGCCTTGCTGCTTCGACCATTTCTAAATAGGACTTATACTTTATCACGCTCATCGGGTGCCGATATCTTGGGTTGAGTCCTCCGCGGAATCTATTCATCTTCCTTTCTTCAGTAGCTACTTGATACGAGGAGTAGCCGCATAGTCGTGAGAATTCATGCTCATATTCGTCAACAGTTTTGGTTCCCTGAGTCAGCTGCATCAGTTGAACCTCCATCTTATCTTGTTGATCGATCGGACAATATTTTGCGTTAAACATATCAAGGAACTGATCCCACTCTAATGTCTGGATAACTTCCTCGCCATATATGCTTCTTTGAGTCTTCCACCATGCACGGGCAGCTCCAACAAATAACGCAGACGCGTAGCTCACTTTCTTTGAATCTAAACAGTCAGAGATTCTAAAGATCTCTTCGGTATGACTGATCCAATCCATCGCCTGAATTGGATTCACTGCACCCTCAAAGTTCAGGGCACCGCTCGCTTTGAAGACCTTGAACTTAGAGCCTTTAGGCTGCTCGATTTGGGTTTCAGGAGTAGAGTTATCAGAATCAGATTCTTCATTCTGGACTTGCTTATCTTTTCGCTTATTTTTCTTATCATTACGTCTTTTAGCTTCGGCCTCATCTCTGGCCTGAAACTGTTCTTGCATAATCTTATTCTGTTGTTCTGAGTGTTGGGCTAGTATTTGTTGCATCATCTCAAACATTTGTTGTGGGCTCATGTTGTTGGGAATGTCACCTGATCCTGATCCTGACATCTTAACTGAAAATTAAAATCATTCAACTATCAGTTTTTAGACTTAGATCTATGTACCCTTTTTCCCATCCTAATAGTCTGTACATCCTATCTCAGTTCAATCCACCTAAATGACTGATACATATGTATTGCTTCAGTTTGAGACCAAGTATACTCACGTAATACTTGATTCACTCAAACTATGGGCTCTGACACCATCCTGTGAAGACCACCCCTTACGGGGCAGTTCTCACCAGTCTAGGTCCCACATCATGCAATACGATATCAATCAAACTAAGATAGAGTAATTTTAGATACAGAATTATAAATTACAGTACAAGCTATTAAGATTAGAGTTTAATACAGATTAAGTTTTTAAATTAAACTTATAAAGGGCACAAGTCTAATCTAATTAATATCATCATAATATCAAAATAAATCTACCCAGATCATCATAATATCGTCATCCAATTAGTACCAAAATGGGGTCGCTGAGTAGAGGTCTATGAAACTTCTGTCTTGAGCGTGTAAGACCTAAGAACTAGGTCCGGCAGGTGACTTTCCTTTGTCTTTTCCTGTAAAAATATTAATGTAGCAACCGTAAGCAATGCTTAGTGAGTAAATAGATTTTCAAATTAACATGCATGTCAAGCGGATCATCAATCTAGGGTGATATGTCTTGGCTGCCGCTACAGCCCTCATGATTGAGACATAGAAATCATAGAATCGGATGATGCTCAGGCCACGCTCACGCTTAAATCGTGGGGATCAGCCACATACTGGGCTAGCTACCAGTAAATCAACGTGGCGGAACATCGGAGGTCATTACCAAGTTCATTTGAACTGGTGAAATAGCCAGGTCTAGAACAATAGACCAATCAAGGCTAATCAAGCTGAATCAATATAACAAGTCTATTCAATGATGAAGCATAAGTAGTCAAGGTCATGATAGCAGTAGTCTCAAAGCAGTATCAGAAATGAATTATAAATGCAATAACATAAGAAATGATGATCAAATAGCTATCATGATCCACTGGGCAACACCCAACCATGGTGTGCACAGGTCACAATCCAGCTGATAATATAAATGTCAAATCGATCTAGCATCAACAATATGTCTCAACCGGAAATTCAAGCATGTTAAATCTGAATATCTATAACTCACAGTGTTGGGTCTTTATCAAACAGATGTAAAATCTGCCACCTGAGTTATCTCAGGATTTTATCTCAATCTGTTCTCTGTCAAATCAAATCTTTGACCCGCTTTAAATCTTTTAAATCTTTGTTCAAAATTTTACTGAACCTGTCCAGAATTTATCGTGTCAAAATCATATCAATATCATTATCTTTCAGTCTTTAAATCTTTATTTTATCTGATTCTGATAACTTGCTCATTCATAAATCATTCTTTGTTTTATTATTATTCTCAAAAGGTTGGTACACACACACACACACACACACACACACACACACAGATATATATATATATATATATATATATATATATATATATAATAATAATAATAATAATAATAATAATCATTTTGCTAATTATTTTTGTTAATTTATAAGTATTTTATTCAATATATTCGAATATCTATATATATGTTAAATTCAAACTAATTGTTAATTTCAAATATATTAACAAACTTTGAATGAATTAAGTTTGAAAATGCAATTTAATATTCAAATGTGAGTCAAAATTAAATCCTTGGTCAAACTTATGTACACAATCAGATAGTGAGATTAAATTCGAAGTACTGTCTCGAATTTGTTTGTTAAATTCGAACCACATATCAGATTCGAAGACTCTCTTTCTTTTTTTTATTTTCGAATTTGATTGACATTTCGAATCTAATGGATAGATTCGAATATAAGTCGAATTTAATTAAATTTCGAGTTTGTTCTTGGTAACTCGAGTTTGTTCATATCTGCATCTTTAAAACATACATTTTTAGGCCTAAAATCACGAATATGTTACGTAACAAACCTATGTTCGATTATATTATACAAATTCTAGTTAAACTCCATAAAAATAGTATTAAATTTCATAAAACTAATAAATTCGAAAAACCGAAATATATATAAAAACGTAAAAGTATCGATTCTTACCTCAAATTCGTATGAAATCACGCAGGAGATAGCAAATTCGTGTAGTATTCTCCGAGATCTTTCTAACGATATATATAACTTGATAATCGGACGGTCAGTTTGGGAGAAAATTTAGAGAGAAGGTAGAGAGAGAGTAGAGAGAAAAAGTTAGAGAGAGAGTGTAGAGAGAGAGAGAGAATCTGATTTTATTGAAATAAATCACGTTTATATACTTCATCTAGTTATATTTGCTAGTTAACCCACTTTCATTTTTTGTATATTATATCTCTTTTATTTAATTATCTTTAATAATTTATTAATTCATAATAATAATATTTATATAATTTAATTAAATATTTCATAACTTAATTAAATTATAATTCAAATAATGTAATAATATTATATTATCGGTTCGAAAATACTGAATTTACGACTGGGTCAAAAGTTAGGTTGTTACACTTAATCACTTAAAACTAAGGCAACAAGCTAACTTTAAACCTTAACTACCGTTACACTCCCCGGCAACAGCGCCAAACTTTTGACGGGCCGTCGTTGTGACACGCCGATTTAATCTTTAAATCCACTATATAGCTAGAGAAGTAAAGGTCGAATCCACAGGAAGTGTGGTCGTAATTAGGATTAGGTTAATAGCCTTATAAGTTTATTGAAAGCAATAAAATTGTGAATTTGTGGATTTGAATGAATTGTTTAGAGTGATGGTTTGCTATTGCATGTAGCTAATATTAATGAAGAAATAACTAACGTAGAAGATAAACAATCAAGAGACGAATAACCATTCACGGAATCACCACGACATAAGTATTACTCACTATAATTTCATGCAACGATCACATAGACATAATCAATTGCGCTACTAAATTAATCAAACATGTTTTAACCAATAACTCTCGGCATAGTGTATGCAACATTAATACTCGTCTTAATCCCTAAGTTAATGGACTCGGCACGAATAATAACACCACGATAAACTATCTTGCTTTTACCAATCGCAACACATAATCATAATCATAGCCGAATGTTTATCATTTGCATACACATAATACATCTCGCTTGATACAAATACATCAAAACATAAGAAATTAAAGAAGAGTAAACTTAGTCATAGATCCTCCGCAAACGGCTAATGAGATTAGCCGCTCATCGTATGCTCATCACAATCATAGATCTGAGCCATTGGGTAGCTTTCAAATCACCATCTTCGTTCTCGTATCATAGATCCACTCCGGCAGGGCTTCAGCACACTTTCACACACGTCGGGACCTTTTTTCCAAAGCTTCCCCTCGACTTGTATTTATAGGGAGGTCGAGATTAGGGTTCCACAGGCTGTAAAATGCGTTTTTGCGCCGGACTAGCGCAGGCCTGCGCCCCCCCCCCCCTCTGCGCCCGGATGCGGCTAGGGTTTAGCTGGCATGTGCTAGAACGTATCAGGACAGTTGGGATGCTATGTGAAGCGCAGGGTGGCGCAGGCCTGCCCCCCCTCAGCTCGGTTTGCTCTGAATTCTCTCGGATTGCTTCTTTTTAACATCTTGGCCTTGAAATACAAACTTGGAGTAATAATATGGATTTTAAGAAGCATCGGTGCTTAAAATGATCATAATATGACTCTGAAACCATATAAATTATAGACTTATCAGGTGGCTGCTGTTGCGGGTTCTCCATTACCCATGCCTCTCCTTCTGGAGCTACAAAATTTGGGTCTAAGAGAGCGTCAAAAAGTGGAGTCATTGGCGGTCTAACATTTTCCACCTTGTGAGAGTTATGACTTTGGCAGTAGGCATAGATTCTCTTGTCTATTGCTGCGACCATGACCACCTCCAGTAGTGGTGGCAAGTCTGGCAAGAAATGCCTTATGATCATCATAACAAAACGAGGATATAACAGAAATCTTTCTCGTGCTGGCGCAGTTAATGATCACCATGTTGTGCTTATTGAATAACCCACGATCAGCCATTTCTGCACATGCCATAAATAGTTAGATTTAAAAAAATTAATTTTTTGTAATAAAAATAGTACCTACGACCTTAGGTAAGTTCGTATATACTAGTGTCATTCGAACTTACTAGTATGTTCGAACCCTTCGAACTTAGTTAATATCGAATCCTTCGAACTTGTCAAAAATATCTACAAATTCATTCGATTGTTTGAACTTGATCTTCAGTAACAAGTTCGAAGTCGGCTATTTCAACACCAAAACTCATGATTAAAACATGTTTAGACTTAAATGACTAGTGAATCTAGTCCTAATAGGTTCTAATCTAGATTATTGAAGTTTTATTTCGTGATTTAAAACCACCTAGTATTCAGTTAGAATAAACTTCAAATTCATGATTTTTGCCCCTTATAGAACCAAATAACACTTAGTTCTTTGTGAGATGAACCGACAACGACTGTTAGTAAGTTCGAGTTGGATCAGAAACAAAATCGAAGCACAGGAACAAAATCGATTAAAAGCCAACAAGTTCGAGATCGCCTTTTTAAGCTCGTGAGGGATAAATTCAAAGTTAGGTGAATGCATTGAATGTGAATGACCTATTTATACCCTTACTGTGTCTCGATCTTATTTAATTAAGTTCGAACTTAATTAAATTCGTTTGAAGCTTCGAACTTAAGTGTGATTCGAACTTAATTGGAAACTTTGAAAAACATTGAAAAAATTTCAACTTTTGCAACTTCTCGAAACTTTTTAACTTTACGAAATACTTCACAATAAGCAAACAAATTATCACGCAATTTTGTTTCTCCAACTTAAAATGCATCCTAGTAAATGTCCTCGATCCTATTTATTAAAAAATTTAAAATAAAAGTAATATGAACCAAATTAAATTAAAACTAAAGTAAAATGAACTAAAATACAATATAATTAAATAAAATAAAGAAAAATTAAATTGCAGAAATTTAAAGATAAAAATACACTAACTAAATATTTTTGCGAGAGTGTCAAAGAAGGTTCAATCAGATAGCGGTGTCAACGCACTTTCAGTATTGCACTATCACACTTTGGAATTTTTATTCCTTTGGTTGTTTGTCGTAACATACACTCCAAGTCGATTGTCGGTATGTCTGTCCATTTAAACACTCAACACTTAGGATTTTTCTTTCACCTTTTTACCTTACGTGTCCCATATTTAGACATACTTCTATGATCAAGGCAGACACACAATGATTATGACTTCTTGGTATTTGCAAATTATCTTTAAAAGGCAAACGTCAGACATAGTTCTGTATTTACATACAACAGAGTGTTTTAGTTTGTCTTAGAGTTCCTCTTATGTTAGAAAGACAGCGGTGATAGGTTTGTACTCACGTACAAAAAACCGACATATCTTGCTAGTTTAAGTCAAAACAGCGGTGACAGTTCTGTACTCACGTACAACAAATCGACTTGTTTTGACTACCTTTTCGTCACAAAACTTTTTCTTTGTTTAAGATGTATTTTGATGAAGCCATACATCCCCCAGATTAATTTTCATACCTGATTTATAGACATTGTTTGTATGTATCTAACATAGAAATGAACACCTTTTGGTCGTACATCTATGTTAGTTACACATATGACATGTTCTTTTATTAGCTTTTAGGAAATCCTTCATGTATTATGCCTACCAACATATCAGACATGAACATGTATATCACTTAGAGTTTATGGTGCATTATGTGTGAATGTTTAACACTTCGAGTTTGTTAGACTGTGCTGAATTTCGTCACTTTGAACCTAAGGCTCTAAGACTTCTCTCATTTTCCAATATTCTCTTTTTTTGAAATTTTTATGGTTTTCTCTCTTTTTTCTTTTTTTTTTTTCACTTTTAAGTAAATCAACTAATAAGATAAACTAATAACTTTAAAAAAACCTTAAAAAGAAAGAAAAATCTATTGAGGTCATGTTACTCCGGATTACGCATTCCATTAAGTTGGACTAACAACTCAAAGCATGCTCTATCAAATGCTTTTGTGAAAAAGATCTGCATTGTTGTCTTTCGTTGGAACTTTTACAAATTTAATCAAGTTTTTCTCAGCACAGTCACAAATAAAGTGATATCTTATGTCTATATGTTTAGTCTTACTGTGCTTAATCGGATTATTTGTTATGGCAATAGTGGACTGATTGTCTATCCTAATGGGAGTATTAGTATAAGTCAAACCATAATTGTCAAGATCAAAATCACTACCTAAGATTAACTGCTTTGAATCAATCAGAGTATAAAACCAATAACCTTGTACTGAATCAAAGTCCAATTAAGAAGTTTGCGGAATAACACTTAATTGTTTTAAGAAAAGCTTTCAAACAAATAACACATAAATATAATCAACAATCAAATCTTTTGTATTGCAAACTCAATGATTACAATCACCTCTAATCTGTTTGATTAGACAAAGAACACAGATTGTTCTTAGGGTTTTACAACCTTAGAGGCTTATGAAAACTTAATCAAAAGGCAATTACAACTAAATCAAAACTTGTACGTGTAAGCTTACAATAGAAAAACCTATTCTATGTATATATAAAGCATTCTGATTTGTTTCCTTGAGGAACTCTGATTTCTTCTGGTAGTAGATATGCTGGAATCTTCAAATATAATCTTTTCCTGATTTTCAGCACTTTCTGTTTGTTAAACTGTTGAGCAGCTTGAGCTTTATCCGATGAGCAGCTTGAACTTTTGAACTAGCAGCTCGAACTTACTCAACTAACAGCTTGAACTTTGTAATTACACAGAAAATCTACTAACAGTTTGAGAAATCTAACTAATAGCTTGACATACTTAGAATATTTCCCAACAATCTCCCCCTAACTTAAATTCTTTACACAAGACTTTAAGTTTCTATACAAAATAAGGAAATAAAACAAAGTAAAACTGTTATCTACAAAATAAGGCATCCAAAAACTTACAGTTGTGAAAGTTTCTGCTTAATTGCCATCAAAAATTCTCTTTTCATCTCTTCTTTATCACAGTATATCTTTACTGAGCTCATTTGCGGTAACCATGCTCTTGGAAGATCAAAGAACTCTAAATTGAAGAACATGTTGGATCCATTTGCAAATTTGAGTCTATATGTCTTTGATTTCACATATAGATAAACATGTGCAATCTTCATATCCTTGGCATCTTCTATATCTCCTTTGACAGATTCTGGATCAAAAATGCTCTTCAGATCCTTTACACTCTGCTTGACCCAAAGAAGAGGAGACCTAGATTGACTAACAGTTCCAATATGATGCATTTGAGTCAACTCTTCTCTGGTCATCTTCTGTAGAAGGTGAACTAAGCTTTTGTATTCTTCCTCAGGACCAGCTTCTCTTTTGACTACGAAATGATATTTTAAGTCAATGTCATCCATTGACTTAGCATACCAATATGTAATAGGAGGCTTGGAGAAGTCATGCTGATCGAGGGTCTTTTCTATTTCCATCACCTTTTGAAGCTGATGCTCAAACAACACCCTTTTTACCTGATCAAGCTTTGCTTGTTGAATAGCTTCTGATTGAGGATCATTAGAAACAGCTTGAACAGGAGGAGGATTACTGACACCGGCTTGAACAGATTCTTGTTGACTTTGGACTTGTTGGGAGGCTCTGGCTGCTTTCTGTTTTTCCATTTCTTTCTCATGTAGATCTTGCAGCTTGTCTGTTGGCCAAGACTGAGCAATTATTTTTGGAATTCCAACTGATGCAGAGAAGTTGATCAAAAATTTTTTGTGCTCTGCCTTTGAATGCCCTGTTGGCATTTTCCTTTTCTTTTGATTCTCCTTGACCACAAACCCTCTTAGGTAATCACCTAAGGTTTCATCATCTTTCATTGGAGCATGGGTTTGCTGGTCTAAGAGAGCATCCTATTCCTCTGCTAACCTTTCTTTCCAATTCAGCATCATCAGCAACCTGGGCTTCTTTAGAGGAGAATTTAATCTTTGGAGATTCAATAAGTATGCCCTTGCCCTTATCTCTGGATGTAGAAGCTGTGGATTGGATTGTACTGACAGGAGCCTGATTTCCTTCTCTGATAACAACCCCAGTGGTTCTGATTAGAGCAGCTTGAGTTTCTAGGCTAACAGCTTGAGTAGTTGTTGGGACTGTTAGCCTAGAATCTGGGACTGTTGGAGCAGGAGCTGAAGCAGTTTGGACTGAAATAGGGATCTCCTGATTCTCCCCCTTTTATGGATGCATTGGTTTGGCCAGGAGGACCTACAACCTTTGCCATTAGGGTTCGAATCATCTTCTCAAGTTGAATTATCTTATTTCCACAGAGGGTGAACCCTTGATGAAAATAATCCATCCTCTGATGTTGAGCTGCTACTGTCTGTTGGAGTGCTATGATTTATGCCCCCCTGTGTAGCAATAAGGGACTGGTAATGCTCCAATACTGCTACAACAGGTTTCAGCTGAGGATCCGTCAATATCATTAGTTGCAGACTAGCCTCAAGATCAGCAAATGAGTGTGGTGCTTGTGATATATCACTGGCCGGAATTCCAAAAGTAGAAACATCTGGGCCCCTCTTGTAACATCCGGCACTAAACCAGGTTAGTAACAATGACCTAATATGTATTTAATAGTCAATTATAGCCTAATCAGTGGTCATTAGAAATTAATCAAGTGATTAACAAGGTTTATTAGAAAATTCAACTCAATTAGAATAAAATTCATCGGTGCGATGAATCGGGAAATCAATTAATCCGATCAATTTACGATATGAGGGATTCTTTCAACTAAGTACATAATTAAATTATGATTAGTGACCCTAATCATACACTAATACAATTACATAACATTAATTATGCAAGACTAAAACAATTCATTAAAACAATGCATTCAAATGTATTTATGAATTTACAAGAAAAGAGAAATACAAGAATACATTCTAAATACTTTTATACAAAAAAATATATATATAAATACATGAAAATAATCCATAAAAATCTGGCCATAGGGTAGTACTACCCAAGATTTTATTTCAATTTTTTATTTTCCAATTCCATAATCTTTCATAATAAAATCTTTCACACCCCATTCTCCTTTCATTTCAACATGATCTTACACTCCACCTCCATTTGAAAGACCAAGACTTTGCCTATAAATAGAGGGCTTCCTTTTCATTATTTTCACACCAAAATATCTCTTTCTCTCCTCTCAAAACCGGATCCCACACACACACACACTACAAACATTTTCATTCAAGTGTTCTTGGTGAAATTCAAGTGTTCTTGGTTCAAATCTTGCAAGAGTTCCAACTTCTTCTCAATTTCATACTCCAAATACATCAAAGTAAGTAAATACTAACTTATTTCATCATATATTTATGTTTATATAAGTCTTGCATAACATATATAATCACCAACAACAACAAGTTTCATAAAAACTCAAGTTTATAAGTTTCTAGTTTTTGTTTTTAAGTTGTTTCTTTAAATGTGTTTATGAATATATAAACACATCATAAAAGTGTTAATATTATGAAAACAAGTAATATATATGTGTTTTATAACTTGTATACAAGTAGTCTTTGAGTAAACAACAAAAATCATACGTTATTTCAAGTTTATAAACTGCGGATTTTCGGCAGAAAATTTATATCGACTTTGAAAAATCATAACTAATTCATAACTTAACGAAATGAGTTGATTCTTATCTCAAAAGTTAGATCTATGTCTTAGCTATAGATCTGGAAGTTTTCATAATTTATTTTGGAGTTTAAGATCTCCAGAAATTATTTGGGAAACCGAAAGTTTGACAGCTCAAAAATGGCCAACATAGGGTTTTCAACAAGCTTTTTCCCTAACCTAAACATCTCAAAAAATGGCCGTTCTTGATTTTAAAAATCCTTTGTATACAGTAGTTTAATGTCCTAGAAAACCAAAGCCTAAAACGTTTTGGAGCTTGGTCAAAAACAGCCTCAAAGTAGGCCGAAAAACCTCCGAAAAAGCAGGAAAAATTATATATATAAACTTGACGTTTTAAGCGGGTTTTATTTATAAACTTGTAATGTTGGGTGATTTAAGACATAAAAATCTATAAATATATATATTATCATATATTAGAGATATTAAATCTCTATTATCATTTAGGGCTCGATTTAACTCAACCGGTGCATCATCCATCAATTTACGCTAAATAGCTTTTTACGCTCGTTTTTGCCATCGCAATCTCGGTGAAACCTCATAGCCCCTATTTTCAAAATGTTATGTTTTGGGGATGAAATACATGCTTCGTTTTTATATGGACACGAAAATATCTTCATTTCTATTATGTATTACACATGTGGTTCCATCAGCCCTTATATCATGAACCGTTAATTGCATTTATTTGTAAGCGCGAATATATTATGGATATATCTATTGAGAGTCATGTCCCCCACTCGGGTTAGTTCGAGTCGGCTAACAGCGGGTGCATATATATTCAACACACGGTATTACGTATGGAAATACTGCACACGACAAACTCATTTTAATTAAGCTTCGGTTGCATGATGGTTTATATGTAATACATAACATGGAATTTATGATTTTATAAATTCAATCTCTATTATTGTTGTCCATACACGTCAGATTTACGTGTAAACCTATGAGCTCACCAACAATTTTGTTGACGTATTTTAGCGTGTATTTTCAGGAAATTAAGGCAAGTCCATCACATCGGTAGTATTTTTCAAGCTTCCGCATTTAAGGAGTCGCACTCAGTTTCAAACAATCGGAGATTTATTTGCATTATTTTGGATGATTTAATTATGTATTTAAATCTCTGTACCTTGCGAACTTCTCTTTATCATTTTGGGTTATGTAAAACATTTTTATCTTTTAAAGGTTACACCGATGTATTTTTGAAAACGTCCATATAGTGGTCGTTCATTGTGATTATGGTTACGCTTCCGCGACGTCGCGCTTCGTTGCCAACCGGGGTAACGGGGTGTGACACCTCTGTTCTTGGTACTGGGGACTTCCAGAAGGTGCTTGCACACCCTCTGTTGCCATGGGTGTGGTCTTATTGATGTTGACACTGTCGTGTGCCTCTTGTGCAGAGACAACAGTAGTGTCAGCCACAGAACCCATATGGACATCCTCTGTTGGGATGTCCACCTCCAAATTGAGGATGAGAGTGTCCTCAGTGGGTGCCCTTTGGGTTCTCTGTGCAGAAGTGTCCCCCTGCACAGGGATATTTGGCTCTGGTATTAGTGGTGAGGAGGAAGGAGCTCCTGAAACCCTTTGTCTTTTATATTGTATGAGTGGGGATGTAGGTTTGATAGAAGGAGCAGATTGAGTATTTGTATCATGAGGAGTGGGTTGGGGTCCTGGGGGTGAAGCAGTGATGGAAGGCTGAGCCTGCTCAGGACCCTCTCCTCTGTTTATTGGATTGATGCCCATCATTGCAGAGGGCAATGAGACATCTATATTCAAAAAATTGGCACTAGGTTTTAAAAGTCTTTTTATTGATGGTAAAGAATGCCTATGGGAAACATGTATCCTTTTATGTACATTGAAATTATTGCAAGTTCTTGCAATTATTTCAGCCAAAAAGCGAGGATACATCATAAATTTCCCATTCTTTAGGGTATGATGCCTTAACATCCCCTGAAAAATCATGTTAGAAAAATTGAACTGTTGGCCCGTTGATAAACACACTAAGGCAGTGGCTATATTAGAAGAAAATTCTGACCAACCAGTTCTTTAAGGGCTTATGCACTGTTGTATAATATGTACAAGGTATTTCCACTTAGGGGCAAAATGTGTAACAACCTAATTTTGATCTAGTCATAAATTCAGAAATATTTTGAACCGATAATGTAATGCTTGAATGTTAAGATAATAATATAATTTTATTATATTATTTATGTTGTTATTAAAATAAAATAAAATATGAAATGGATTAAATAAATATAATTTTAAATTATATTTATGATATGATTGAGTAAAATAAAAGAGATGTAAAATACAAAAGTTTAGTGGGTTAAATAACAAATGAGACCAAAATTATATATAAAAGCCTAGAAAAAAAAATGATCATTTAAGATCATTTAAACACACTTAATTCTCTCTCTACTCTCTCACTAAAACCTACGGCTATTTCAACAAATCCACAAGAAATTCATCATAAATAGCAAGTAATTGAAGATTAAAGTCAAGAAGAAGTTACAATTATCATCAAACAATTGGAATCTACAAGATTTGAGGTAAAAATCTCTTTAAATTCAATATTTATGTATGATTTGGTACGGATTTGTGTAAAACCGAAAATAAGAATTCAAAACATGAAATTTTGATATTGCATGTATAAAATTTTGAAAGATTATGATGAATTGAAACTAATAAATGAATTAGAAACTAAATTTATTGCTTGAATCATCCAAATTATGAAGAAATCGGAATTTTTATAAAAAAATAATGTTCTTGGCAAAAATTTCATATTTTGGATGATCTTGATCAAATAAGTGTGTTTTTGATCAAAGAAATTACATAAAAACACTCAAATAATGTTAACACAACTTTATATAACATTGCATGTTAATAAAGATGAAAATCTGATAATTATTGATAAAATCCGTATGAATATCACCAAGAACACCAAGAACATTTCTGGAAATTTATGAACCAGAAGGATCCGAATTCGGATATGCCCGAATTCGGATAAGGCACCATTTCGGTTCCTGTATTTCGGATCTAGTATCCTAATTTGGATGATCCTAATTTCGGACCATATACTTCGGAGGATTTCAAATTCATCCTCAATTCGGATATGTTTAATTCGGTCCATGCTTGATTCGAAAACCTAGGACCGAATCCGGATGGCCATTTCGGATCTATCCGAATCCGGATAGGTGCTTGGTCCGAATTGGGATACCCGTTTCGGGATGGTCCGGATCCGGATGATCCGAATCCGGATGATCCGAAACCAGATTTTTATATATTGATATTACAACTTAAAGAATGATTTGTGAAATTATCAGTTATCAGAATCAGATAAAATAAAGATTATGAAAAAGACATGAAATTGATATAAATTTGACAATAATAATTCTGGACAAGTTCAGTTGATATCTGAACATAGACCCAAAGAATTTAAAGACAAATGATGATGATAAAGATGACGAAAATGACATGATATCATCATGATTGATTTTGAACAGGTTCAGTATATTATCTGAACAAAGACTAAAAGACTTAAAAGCGGGTCAGAGATTTGATTTGACAAAGAAAAAGAATTGACAAGATTACAGATTGACGAAATCCTGAGATAACTCAGGTGGCAGATTCTTATATCTGTTTGACCAAGACCCAGAACTGTGAGTTATAGATATTCAAATTGAACATGCAAAGATCCGTTTGAGATATATTGATGCTGTTACATTATTTGACATTCATTTATCAACTGAATTGAGACCTGTGCACACCATGAATGGGTGTTGCCCAGTGAATCATGATAGTTATTTGCTTATCATTTCATATTGCATTTATTAGCGTTTCAGACTTTGCTTTATGATTTGTTGCTATCATGACTCCTAAGACTTATGCTTATTTCATTGATCAGACTTGATAAGATTTATTCAGCTTGACTAGCCCTTATGGTCTATTGTTCTAGACCCGGCTATTCCACCAGTTCTCACGAACTTGGTAATGACCTCCGATGTTCGGCCATGTTGACCTACTGGTAGCTAGCCCAGTATGTGGCTGATCCCCACGATATAAGCGTGAGTGTGGTTTGAACATCATCCGATCTTAAGATACTATATCTCAATCATGATGAGGGCTGTAGCGGCAGCCAAGACATATCACGCTTAGATTTATGACTCCGCTTGACACGCATGTTAATATTGAAAATCTATAAACTCACTAAGCTTTGCTTACAGATGTTGCTTTAAAATTTTACAGGAAGAGCCAAAGGAAAATCACCTGCAGGACCTAGTGCTTAGGTCATCAAGAAATCCAAGTTTTGAAGCTTTCCTAGACCACTTCTCAACAAACTTTCTGGTACTGATTGGAAGACAGCTAATGTGGTGGTTCTGGGTAGACTTGATGTGATGATTGATGTTATGATTAGATTAGATGTTACCCTTTTTATAACTTTAATTTGAAATATGTAATCTGTATCCTAATATGTAATGTACATGTAATTTTATTTTTCCGCAATTTAATTACCCTATCTTAGTATGGTTGATATCGTATTGCATATTATGGGACCTAGACTGGTGAGCACTGCCCCGTAAGGGGTGGTCTTCACAGGATGGTATCAGAGCACTAGTTTGAGTGAATCAAGTATTACGTAAGTATACTTGATCTCAAACTAAAGCAATACATATGTATCAATCATTTAGGTGGTTTGAACTGAGATAGGATGTACAGACTGTTAGGATGGGAAAAAGGGTACATAGATCTAAGTCTATAAACTGATAGTTAATTGATTTTAATTTTCAGTAGAAGATGTCGGGATCAGGATCAGGTGATATTCCCAACAATATGACCCAACAACAAATGTTTGAAATGATGCAACAATTTCTAGCCCAACACTCAGAACAACAAAACAAAATGATGCAAGAACAGTTTCGTGCCAGAGATGAGGCCGAAGCTAAAAGACGTGAAGAAAAGAAAAATAAGAGAAAAGAAAAGCAAGTCCAGACCAATGAATCTGATTCTGATAATTCAAATCCAGAAACCCAAATAGCTCAGCCAAAAGGCTGCAAATTTAAAGATTTTAAAGCCAGCGGTGCCCTGAACTTCGAGAGTACAGTTAATCCGATTCAGGCGATGGATTGGATTAGCCACACTGAAGAAATCTTCAGGATTTCTGATTGTCTAGATTCGAAGAAAGTAAGCTATGCGTCTGCACTATTTGTGGGAGCTGCCCGTGCCTGGTGGAAAACCCAGCGAAGTATCTATGGTGAGGAGGTGATTCAGACTTTAGAATGGGAGCAGTTTCTAGACATGTTCAACGCGAAATACTGCCCAGTTGACCAGCAAGATAAGATGGAAGTCCAATTAATGCAACTGACTCAGGGAACGAAGACTGTAGATGAATATGAACACGAATTTTCGAGATTATGTGGCTACTCTTCTTACCAAGTGGCAACAGAGGAAAGGAAAATGAATAGGTTCCGAGTAGGACTCAATCCTAGATACAGACATCCCATGAGCGCGATAAAATACAAGAGTTACTTGGAAATGGTAGAAGCAGCTAGACAGATTGAACGAGGATACTTAGAGTATGGTGATCAGCTTTATGCTCCGTCTACTAATCCGATGAACCCGTCTCCTCCAAAGAAACAGCGATTTGGCAGATTCTTTAGGCCAAATAAGTCCCCGTCACAATCTCAGCAATCACATCAGCACAGTTCACAACCGAAAGCGCAAGCTTACTCACTGACAAACGAGCCTCGATTCTGCAAGAGATGCAGAAAGTCTCACATGGGACTATGTAACCCGGATGACGTTACTTGCTTCGCGTGCAACATGATCGGTCACAGCAGTGATGAATGTCCGCAGCAGGGACGAGGATGTGCGAAGTGTGGAAAAAGAGGACACTTTATGTACCAGTGTCGTAGCGGACCGCGTTATCAGTCTCAATCATCAGCAGGAGGTTCTACAGGGAAAAGTTCTGCTGCAACGCCGACTGCACGGACTCGAGCTTTTCAAATTACAGCTGAAGAGGCGAGAGAAACACCAGACGTAGTCACCGGTACGTTTCTGTTAAATACAATTCCTGCTCGTGTGTTATTTGATTCCGGTGCTAGTCGTTCCTTCATATCAACTACTTTCGCTCAAAGACTATATAAATCTCCCTCGAAGCTTCCCGTAATACTTGATATCGAGACAGCCAGCAACAACTATGTTATGGCTGATTCTGTTTATCGTAACTGCACTCTACTTATCAATAACATTGTATTCAATCTCGACCTCATCCCGATTCCTTTAAAAGAATTTGATGTCATCATCGGTATGGATTGGTTAATGAACAACGAGGCCACAATTATCTGCAACCGACGAGTAATCAGAATCAAATCTTCAGACGGCCGAGAACTTGAAATCAAGGGTGAGAAGCGGAAAGGTGCACACTACTTCATATCTGTTGAAAAAGCGCATAAGTATTTATCTAAAGGTCATGAATCTTACGTATGCTATGTCGCATCTGAATCTATCTCTGAAGCCCAAAAGAAATCATTATCTGACATTCCTATCGTCTGTGAGTTCCCAGACGTATTCCCTGACGATATTTCCGGAGTGCCACCGGAACGACAAGTCGAGTTCAGTATTGACTTGGTTCCTGGTGCGGCTCCTATCGCAAAAGCTCCATACAGACTTGCACCTGCAGAAATGCAGGAAATGTCAAAGCAACTGCAAGAGCTGTTGGAGAAGGGGTTTATCGACCGAGTTCTTCTCCATGGGGTGCACCAGTTCTGTTTGTTAAAAAGAAAGACGGAACTTTCCGTATGTGCATCGACTACCGCGAGTTGAATAAGGTTACAATAAAGAATAAGTATCCTCTGCCCAGAATCGATGATCTGTTTGATCAGCTGCAAGGAGCCAGCTATTTCTCGAAAATAGATCTCCGATCTGGGTATCATCAGTTAAAAGTCAGAGAAGAAGATGTTCCAAAGACAGCTTTCCGTACAAGATACGGCCATTACAAATTTCTCGTGATGCCGTTCGGCTTGACAAATGCACCAGCGGCATTCATGGACCTCATGAATCGTGTGTGCAGACCAATGTTGGATAAATCAGTTATCGTGTTCATAGACGATATTCTGATTTACTCCAAAATGGAGGCTGATCATTCTATTCATCTGCGGCAATTGCTAGAGTTATTAAGAAAAGAAAGACTCTACGCAAAATTCTCTAAGTGCGAATTTTGGCTCAGACAGGTATAATCTCTATTATATAAGTCTTGAGCTGTTTCCTTAACTATTCTATGATCCATTTCAGAATTTGAATTTCTATCTTGATTCTTATAGATCCAGTTCCTTGGCCATGTTGTTTCTGGCGAAGGAATTTCCGTTGATCCTTCAAAAGTCGAGGCCGTTCAGAAATGGCAAACGCCTCGTAATGCCTCAGAGATAAGAAGTTTCCTTGGATTGGCCGGTTATTATCGGCGATTCATAAAGGACTTCTCAAAGATTGCTGTGCCGCTTACAATGCTAACACGGAAGAATACTCCTTTCGTTTGGACCGATAAACAGCAAGAGGCATTCGATATTCTGAAACAAAAGTTGATTCAAGCGCCGATCCTAGCCTTGCCAGAAGGTAACGACGATTTCGTTGTTTACAGCGACGCTTCTGGTACTGGCTTTGGATGTGTTCTTATGCAAAAGGGAAAAGTAATTGCCTACGCTTCAAGGCAATTAAAGGATTACGAGAAAAGTGCACCAACTCATGATCTTGAGTTGGCTGCCGTCACCTTTGCTCTAAAAATCTGGCGGCATTATCTTTATGGGACTCGGTGTCAGCTCTACACCGATCATAAGAGTCTCAAATACCTTTTTACTCAGAAAGATCTGAAAATGAAACAGCGTCGATCCTTGGAGCTTATCAAGGATTATGACTGCGAGATCTTATATCATCCCGGCAAAGCAAATGTTGTCGCGGATGCGTTGAGTAGAAAAGTGTATCCTGAAAAGTGCTGTTATGCCCTAACTCCAGTTATATTCTCTTCTGATCTTATTGAAGATATTCGAGCTGCTCAAACTGAAGCGCTGAAAGAAGAGAATATAGATTCTGAAAATCTAAAAGGGCAATTACAATTTCTAACTCTGAACCATTTGGGACTTCACTGTCTCAAGGGAAACCGAATCTGGGTTCCTAAATATGGTTCTATTCGTAGCACTCTTCTGTCCGAAGCTCATCAGTCCAAGTTATCCATTCATCCTGGCAGCTCAAAGATGTATTTTGATCTGAAAGCTGATTACTGGTGGCCAGGAATGAAGAAGGACATTGGAAAATGTGTTGAAAGCTGCAGAGTATGCCAGATGGTTAAGGCAGAACATCAAAAGCCCTTTGGAGATATGCAACCACTGCCAGTTCCTGAATGGAAGTGGGAGCATATAACCATGGACTTTGTCACAAAACTGCCAAGGACC
>JAANYP010007434.1:0-22511 GCA_020465985.1 Centrapalus pauciflorus
TTTTTGCACAGGGCCCATAAAATCCATGACACGACCGTGTGAATCAACCATACCTGATTTATCAAATATTTACAAATTTCTATACAAATTATTTACAAATTCCTTATAAAAGAATTGTCAACGAACGATAGCCAAAAACCAAACCAAACTAGCACAAACCTTAGATATTTGCCACATTCACTTCTAAATCTTCATGCAATTGACATGCAGACCTCAATTCCTCAATACAAGCTCAATTTTGACAATCTAGAAGATGTTTGTGTTCTTGGTCTTCTCCTGCAAGATTGCTAACAATACACACATTCAATAGTGAATTTGATCAAAAGACATAAGTCTTTCATTACTTTAAAAAATGACTAGCTAATTCCCTTAACCTGCTGAAATTTCTAAAGTCTCTTATCATATGCTAGATTTTGTTCAATGTTATCAAATCAAAGTCAAACTTCTTTAAAAGACAAATTCCTTTAACATTTAAGCATTTGAGCTCCAATAAGATTTTGATACCCATGCGTTGCGACGAGTTGAGTAAGATTATAATATCCATTTATATATAAAAAATGTTTGAAAAATTAGAACTAATATAATTATTTTAAATATTTAATTTTATAAACTATGTCAAACTTAAATCAAATAATCTGTCAAAATGATAAAACACCATTAAGAAGCACATTTTAGCAATATCTCATTATAAATATCAAATAAAGGCTCATTTTAACAATACATTATTTTTAAATATTAATTAAATATCAAGAGTTAATATTCATTTTAAATATTAAATAAAGACTCTTTTTGTAATGTCTCATTCTAAATATTAATTAAATATCATGAATTCATTTAAAAAAAATATCACTTTAAATATCAATTAAATGCTCATTTCAACAATGACTTAATTTAAATATTAATTAAATGCCATGAGTTCAATTTCAAATTTTTATAAAATATGAAAAGCCTCGATTTAACAAAGCTCATTTAAATACTAATTAGAGGCTGGTTTTAGTAATCCCACATTATAAATATTACTTAAATATCGAAACCTACTAGGCTACTGTTCATTAGCTTTTGACAATTGAGACGATGTATCATATTTAAACATATATTATTTATTTCACATTTTCATGAATTGAAAATCTACCAAAAAAAATTACGGTTGTCATAATAGTCGTTTTATATTTTAAAACTACAACTTTTAATTAATATTAATATTTAATTATGTCATTTAATACTAAAAGCGTTAGCTAGTTTCAGCAAACAAATTTATAAAAGGTGTAAGCTCTACTCTTTTAAAAAACTACGTATCCCAAAAGCTACAGCTACTTAAAGCTTTAGTTTTATCTTCCAGCTCCAGCTAGTTGTGAGCATTTGAGCATTAAGATTCTCTATACTAGGTCTTGAGTTCGACTCCAACAAGTTTCCACTCATTGATGTTATTTGCCTTTTAATTAAATGATTTATTATGAAAAAAACCAACATGCTTTCATAGTTTTTGTGTTTTTGTCCCTCAATGTTATTTATTCTAGTCTTGTGAAATTTGACTATTAAAGCCTGATTATAATTTGTAAACTGAGTTTTTTTAACAACTGAAAACCGGGTTTTAATAGCCAAATTTCACTGAACCAAAAAGAAAAAAATTAACTTGAGGAGTTTTCAGGAAAATAATAATATGGATGGACGAAAACGCAAAAAAACATGAAAACATATTGATTTTTTTCATAATAAACCCTAAATTAAACTAGGCTTGATCAAAATAAGCATGCATGACCAACAAATGAGATCAACCAAATAATCACAATACAATCAACCCGTTAATGAGTTTTTGAGCGCGGGACAACAACAATCACACAAAAATTTATAGAAATAATCACTTTTTTTTTTTTTTTTTAATCTTTTAAAAATGATCGGTCTTTTTTTATTTCAAAACTAATCACGTCGGGGTTGGGAACCCCGACTCAATCAACATCATCGCAGAACTTGTTCACGGGTTTACAAAAAAACGCCAAAAGGACTCACATGATGAACATAATACACCAAAAATTGATGTGACTTGACTGAAAATGAGATGTGACTTGACCCAGTCATCAGACCGCTCTCAGCAGCCGCACGGTGGTCAGGCCGCTCTGGCCAACCCCGACCTGATCAGACCCGACCCGACCCACTTCGAAACCCGGTCTCTCATTCCCTATATATACTACACTTCTAAACCAACTTTTCATAACAAAAATATAAATTCTACTTTATAAAAAAAATTCTACTCTATAATATCTTTCTTTCTACTCCCAAATATTCTAGTTCTTTAAAAATAGTCTAAATTTTATGAATTTAGTATTCTAAATTTTCCACTTTTAATAGATTTTGTATTCTAAATTTTCCACTTTAAAAAAATAGTATATAAATATTCTAGTTTTTTTTTAAAAAATTCTAGTTTTTTTTTTAAACTTTTATAATTTTACGATATCGGTATTTCAAATAATTTAAAGTTATTATATTTTAACTTTTAAGTTTTTAATAAAAATGTCTCAACAACTATTTCCTGGTCCGAACAACCCTGAATTATTATTTTTATGGGATCAGCATCGAGCTTGGCAAAATTTCAGTAACGCTGATCCTAATAATAATAAAGAGTTGAATATCAGGAGGTCGGACCAAACATTTTGGAACTATATAAACGAGCATCCAATCCGTGACGATGTATTGGTCGAAAAAAAGCCGCCGGATTTGGTGGAGTGTTGGCATTGGGATACCTAAAGGTTGATCATCATTTGATCACCGCAATGGTAGAAAGGTGGCGTCCCGAGACACACACATTTTATCTTCCGATCGGTCGATGGTATGATTCTTACTGGTGTAGATACTTTTTCTCGAGATGAATTAAATAGAATTTGTGCAGATTGTTTAGGTTTTACGCCTGATCCCGGGTGTTTAAAAGGTTTTCAAATAAAGTTAGCTAGAGTTTAGATGAAATAATGACCCCATTGGTGAATCCGACACCACTACAAGTCGAACAAAGGGCTCGGTGTTATATTCTCCATCTTATCGGGGACACCATTTTTCTTGATTCTTCTGGCAGTAGGGTTTCGTTAGCATCGAAAAATTAGGTAAAGGGTCGCTTTGTTGAATCATTGAGGCAATGGTGTCGTAGTTTTCATTTAGCCCCGAGATTAATTTGGAGAACCAACCTGTTGTTTGAGACATGAGACAGGTGTATCAACATTAGCGAGTTGGTCGACAAGCGAGTTGGTCGACAAGCTTGTTCACTTCTTGACAGTAATCAGTCATTGAAGCAAAATCAGCAAGTTGGACAGAGGTAAATTGTTTCTCAAGATCCCTCACATTTTTGTTGTCTTGAAAAATGTTCTCCAGTTTTGTCCAAGCTTGAGCAGCTGTGGCATCCTTCATGAGAATTGTTTGAAGCAGTTCGTTGGAGATTGTGCCATAGATCCATTAAAGGACGATGGCATCGAGACGTGACCACAATTCTTTTTCCGCAGTAGAATGCGTTGTGGAAGATGAGGCAGGCTTGTTCGGAATGATGTGGTCAAGAACTTGGTACGAACGACAATGTATTTTAAAGAGTTCCGCCCACGAGGTGTACAAGCCATTCTTCATTTCGAGTTGGATAGGGATGAATGTGCGGATATCGTTTACCACCAAGGCGGGATGAAGTTTGTCGGCCATTGTAGAGAGAAATGAATTAGGAAGAAAGAATACGAGAGATGCAACTGTGAAAATGGATATCACAGCTCTGATACCATGATATTATGTATCAATTGTATATGTCTGTACAATAATAGGGATGCCAATATATACAATAGATGGTGATCAAATCTAGGCTACAATTAAGGAGTGAGTTATGGAAACTTGTATTTCACATTTACACTTAATATATATTCCTATAATAGATTATGCTAACATGTTGTTGTACTTAACACATCTTACATACCTTCAAACGTGCGGTTTATATTCTTGGTGCAGTGCCGTTCTCGCATCTCTTTATCGAAACTTATGCAGAGCGACAGTGCCCGGAACAACGGAGATTTATGGTCCGCCCGTGTTATTGCAATTATGGTGCTGGGAGAGAATTAAAACTACCTCCCCTCAAATTGTAAGAACAATGTATGATTACTCAGAACCGACGATGCACGGTATGTATTGAAATATACTTTTAAAATTGTATAAGTAATGATTTACGTTGGAGTAATTTGACTATTTGTACTATATATGAAACAGGTGGCGAGCTGATTTGAGTTTTATTAGCACGACAACCCACTATCTTGATGCAGCCCGACAACAATTGGCCAGCTTAACAAACGATTTGGCAAGTACATACAAAATTATGTTGTAAAAATTAAATTTCGATGCAATTGTTTAGTTATTATTATTGTTGTTGCATTTGTAATACTAGTCGATATAACCATAATGGTGGTGTCTAGGATAGTCACGTTCGGGTTGGGGTTGTTGGATTTTCCGAAAGATTATAAATCGAAAGGATCCTGCCCCCCCCCCCTCCCGCGGGGTTGGGAACCCCGGCTCAATCAACATCATCGCAGAACTTGTTCACGAGTTCACAAGAAAACGCCAAAAGGACTCACATGGTGAACATAATACACCAAAATTTGATGTGACTTGACCCGGTCATCAGACCGCTCTGGGCAGCCGAGCGGTGGTCAGGCCGCTCTGGTTATTGCAATTATGGTGCTGGGAGAGAATTAAAACTACCTCCCCTCAAATTGTAAGAACAATGTATGATTACTCAGAACCGTACGATGCACGGTATGTATTGAAATATACTTTTAAAATTGTATAAGTAATGATTTACGTTGGAGTAATTTGACTATTTGTACTATATATGAAACAGGTGGCGAGCTGATTTGAGTTTTATTAGCACGACAACCCACTATCTTGATGCAGCCCGACAACAATTGGCCAGCTTAACAAACGATTTGGTAAGTACATACAAAATTATGTTGTAAAAATTAAATTTCGATGCAATTGTTTAGTTATTATTATTGTTGTTGCATTTGTAATACTAGTCGATATAACCATAATGGTGGTGTCTAGGATAGTCACGTTCGGGTTGGGGTTGTTGGATTTTCCGAAATATTATAAATCGAAAGGATCCTGCCCCACCTTCCCCCTCCCGCGGGGTTGGGAACCCCGGGTCAATCAACATCATCGCAGAACTTGTTCACGAGTTCACAAGAAAACGCCAAAAGGACTCACATGGTGAACATAATACACCACAATTTGATGTGACTTGACCCGGTCATCAGACCGCTTTGGGCAGCCGAGCGGTGGTCAGGCCGCTCTGGTCAACCCCGACATGATCAGACCCGACCCGACCCACTTTGAAACCCGGTCTCTCATTCCCTATATATACTACACTTCTAAACCAACTTTACATAACAAAAATAGACATTCTACTTTATAAAAAAAATTCTACTCTATAATATCTTTCTTTCTACTCCCAAATATTCTAGTTTTTTTAAAAATAATCTAAATTTTATGAATTTAGTATTCTAAATTTTCCACTTTTAATAGATTTTGTATTCCAAGTTTTCCACTTTCAAAAAATAGTATATAAATATTCTAGTTTTTTTTTTTTAAATTCTAGTTTTTTTTAAAACTTTTATAATTTTACGATATCGGTATTTCAAATATTTTAATGTTATTATAGTATAACTTTTAAGTTTTTAATAAAAAATGTCTCAACAACTATTTCCCGGTCCGAACAACCCTGAATTATTATTTTTATGGGATCAACATCGAGCTTGACAAAATTTCAATAACGCTGATCCTAATAATAATAAAGAGTTGAATACCAGGAGGTCGGACCAAACATTTTGGAACTATATCAACAACCATCCAATCCGTGATGATGTATTGGTCGAAATAAAAGCCGTCAGATTTGGGGGAGTGTTGACCTTGGGATACCTGAAGGTTGATCATCATTTGATCACCGCAATGGTAGAAAGGTGGCGTCCCGAGACACACACATTTCATCTTCCGATCGGTGAGGCCACAGTTACGTTACAAGATGTACAAGTCTTGTCGGGTTTGCCGGTCGATGGTATGATTCTTACTGGTGTAGATACTTTTTCTCGAGATGAATTAAATAGAATTTGTGCAGATTGTTTAGGTTTTACACCCGATCCCAGGTGTTTAAAAGGTTTTCAAATAAAGTGAGCTAGAGTTTTAGATGAAATAATGACCCCATTGGTGAATCCGACACCACTACAAGTTGAACAAAGGGCTCGGTGTTATGTTCTCCAACTTATCGGGGGCACCATTTTTCCTGATTCTTCTGGCAGTAGGGTTTCGTTGTTGTACTTAACACATCTTACAACCCTTCAAACGTGCGGTTTATATTCTTGGGGCAGTGCCGTTCTCGCATCTCTTTATCGAAACTTATGCAAAGCAACAGTGCACGGAACAGCGGAGATTTATGGTCCGCTTGTGTTATTGGAATTATGGTGCTGGGAGAGGATTAAAACTACCTCCCCCCGAATTGTAAGAACAATGTATGATTACTTAGAACCGTACGGTGCAAGGTATGTATTGAAATATACCTTTAGAATTGTATATGTAATGATTTACGTTGGAGTAATTTAACTATTTGTACTATATATGATACAGGTGGCGAGCTGATTTGAGTTTTATTAGCACGACAACCCACTGTCTTGATGCAGTCCGACAACAATTGGCCAGCTTAACAAACGATTTGGTAAGTACATACAAAATTATGTTGTAAACATTAAATTTCGATGCAATTGTTAGTTATTATTATTGTTGTTGCAATTGTAATACTTGTCGATATAACCATAACGGTGGTGTCTAGGATAGTCACGTTCGGGTTGGGGTTGTTGGATTTTCCGAAAGATTATAAATCGAAAGGATCCACCACCCCCCCCCCCCCCCCCCCCAACTGACATGACTGGCCACTGTTTTTTGTTGTCAAACGTATTACAATACAAAACTTAAATAACAGGTTTTTAATTATTTTCATAATTTACAGTTCTCGTAGACCCCTTACGACCATGTCATGGATATTCCTGATTCATGTAAGATTGGACATAACTCGTGGTTGTGTGAAACGTTTTTGGTTTTTTGGAAAATTCTTGAGCCTCATTTACGGGTGATGAGATAGTTTAGAATGTATCAGCCAATCCCAACAAACCTTTTAATCACACCGCAAGAGCATAAAAGTTTACATGGTTGTAAAAGGGGTGGTAGACGCCCCACCAACTGGCACGCGAGACATAAGAAAAAATATCGATGAGTGGCACAATCGTGATAATAGAGTTGTGAACGGGGAGATCACAGATAGCTTCATTGCCACCACCGAGTATATGAACTGGTATTTGGAGCGCACCGTCATACATATCGTGCACCCATATAGACCACAACGACAGGGGTTTCAAAACACAATTGGACGTATGGAGATGCTGGTTTGTAAATTTATGTTTCGTAAACTGCCAAATGATTTAATAAAAATAATAACATTAAATAATCATTATTTTTAGATGGAGGGAATGACACGATTACAACAAGGACAAGGACAGTGAGGTGTTGGAAATGAGACATTCCAGCAAATTCCTCAACAATATATGAAAACGAGGCATTCCAGCAACTTCTGTGCCCAATTTAGTTTTTTGTATGTATGTTTGTCGTATTGGGAAAATAATATGAATTTTTTGCGTGTCAGACTGTGGTTGTGTAGTGCGTGACACTGTAGCGCGTCAGAACGTGGTTGTGCAGTGCGTCACACTGTAGCGCGTCAGACCGTGGTTGTGTAGAGCGTAACGAATTAATGTTTAGAAATACACAAATTTCATTCAACAAACAAACTCACTTTTTTAGCTTTACACATAACATCTAAAAACGAATATGAGTAACCATTTCTAGCAAATTCGTTCAAAAAAGAAGATCCAACTCTAACAAAGGAACAATTCGGTAAGCTTTTCTATTAATTTTATTATATGTTTACTAAAATTCGCTACTAACAATATTCTACTGATCAGGCCACCTACCTGAGTTGTTTACAATTAAACTCCACACAGATGGATTTTCACAGATTCCCTTAATAGAACCTACGAAAATGGTCACGTAGTATACGTCGACTGTGTTGACGTAACCGTAATATCAATTGAGTTTATGGAAGAAGTAATGACTGAGTTGGGATACGAAGCAACATGAGGATTATGGTATTACTTGAAATTACCAAATTCTGATTTATCTACGGGTTTGCTTAATTTTAACTATGAGGACGATGTCAAAGAGTTTATAAAATATGTTGGTTCTTCTGAGGAGTTTGATTTTTATGTAACAAATCAAGAATTGCGTGAAAAGATATCTCCTGAATATCGTCGGAATAATAATCAATTTGTAAGCGGTAGTAGTAGTAGGAGGCTTCAATTTTAAGAGTTGTTTTATTTGCTAACTAAAATATGTATTGAATTTAATTTCTTATCTATTTATGCAATTATCATTACAAGTTGCAATTATCTTTGCGAGTTGTGTCAGGTCGTGGTCCGGACTCTTGTCTATATATAGTCCTACAATTTCATTTTGATTGAAAAAAATAGTAAAGCATACTACTTGAATGTCAACTCGTTCTGTTACACGTAACTAACTTCCTAGCAAAACCACCATTACCTGCAAGTGTGGGGATGCGTCTGTCGTACAAACTTCAAACTCATCGATGCGTGCTGGCCGACAGTACTACTGTTGCGTGGCGAATGACTTCGTGAATGTGCCAGAACATCTAGCTTGTGACTTATTCAGATGGGTTGATGAACCAACCCCGAATAACCTGCCAAACATTCCAATCAACGAACGTCAAGCAGGTGACACAAACCATCGGAAAACGAGAAGAAACACATCAAACACTGTTACAACTCGTCGTCCACCGACAAGTTATAAATAAATTTTTGACACATCTCCCACTTTGAAGCGTAGAAATAAAATTTGTTCTTTATTTAGTAATATATAATTCTTATAACTTTGTATCACTGTAACTTTTGATATTATGATTTTACGTCCATATTATGTTTTAATTGAACTTATTAGTATGACTGAATATATTTTATAAAATTTAGTAAGAATATAAGAATTGCTTCGTATATTTATCGCACTTGAAATATAAACGCATAATATTAATTAAATTGGGTTACAAAATTGATATACATTGAATTGCTTAGTAATAATAATATATTATTATTCGTATAAATGTTAATAATATTGATATGCCTAAAAACTAAATTATATAAATTTAATTTTTTGTTTTTCGGTTAACTATTAGACCAAAGAGAGCATGATTGATCGAGAGTAGATGATCAATCAAAGAAAAACTGATCAAGAGTAGATCATTTTTCTTAAAAGTAGAGATTCAAAGAAGAATGGATCGAGAGAAGATCATTTTTCTTAAAGTAGGTTAGAGAAACCGAAGATTTGATTCAGCAAAATCATTTTACAGATAGAGAGACCGCATTTGAGACACAGATGCAGCATTTGAGACACAAATGCAAAGACAGTTAGAGATCCTAACAAGATTGAGATTGCACAAGCAAGAAGATGCAAGTGTTGCAAGATTGAGATTACACGAGCAAGAAGATGCAAGTGTTGAAGACAAACAGAAGAACAGAAGATTGAAGACTTGAAGAACAATCAAGATTAAGGGGGAGAATGTTAGTTTAATCTTGATTATGTAATAGTTTAGAGTTAAATTTGTAATTGTATAAAGTATAAGGGCTTAGAATAGCATTTAGATAAACCGAAGAGGTGTGTCTATTCACGAAAAGACACAACCTTACGAAAAGGTTTCATGAAGAGCTGCAACTATTCGTCGCACCTCTTAGATTATTATAAATAGGAAGCATTGTAAAGATTGTAAATTGTGTATTTCCAAGATTATTAATAAAGATTAGTTTCAGTAAATCCTTTGATTGTTTATATAGAGAGTTTTTTCCCAGCAAAAAAAACATTATTTCAATAAATTTATGTAAATAAATAACTTTTTTAAAATATACATATAAAATTGATAAAAATATTCATCTTTTATATATAAAATATATACAATATAAATAACATGTTGCTATTAAAAGTAATCGGGGATTTAAACGGGTTATGTAATCGGGTATACGGGGCGGGTATTATCAATACCATAGTACTATACCCGCCCTATCCCCCGTTTAACTTAATCGGATTCGGGGAAACCCGCCCCGTTTAGATAGGTTTTCGGTTTTCCCCGTCAGGTTCGGTTTTTTTGCATTGTGAAGTTTGCTCAACACAACATAAAAAAGAATGTTATTGATAAAATATCACCCCCATGAAAGGAATATAAACATATGCAAAAGAAAAAGAAGGAAAAATGTATATCTGGTATAGATTGGCAATCATCTATTCATCTGCATATTGAAGAGTCTCTTCACTTGCATGAAAATGACATTAGTTAAGTCAAGGATGTTTCAAAAAGGGTTTATTATTTAAAAAAAAATGTTTAAATGGTTTTGCGTTTTCATCCCTCCACATTTTTTTTCAAAAAAATTCTGGTTTTGTGAAATTTAACTAGTAGAGTCCGGTTATAATTGGTAAATCGGGTTTTCAAAAACTGAAAAAACGGGATTTGATAGTCAAATTTCACTAAACCAAAAAGAAAAAAACTAACTTGAGGACCTTTCTGGAAAAAAAAACAATCTAGAGAGACGAAACGTAAAAAGCATGAAAAACACTAGGAATACCTTCTGTGAGACTGTTGTCTTAATGTTTCAAAAAAGAATAGTGATGGTACAAGTTGGGTGAGCAAGGGGTCTAAAACAGGGGCGGATCCAGAAATTTTTGTTATCGGTCTCATTTTTTAAAGCAAGTTTAATACTACATTTTTGAAATATCTTATAAGATGGTTCGGGTCACCGAAACGGGTTGCCTATACAAAATTAACAAATGATTTTTCTACTTAAAAAAGTACATAGTACAATACCATTAAAACTTAAAACCAATAAGTATCGTAAGTCTTAAAGTTTTACAATTGTTGCATTCGAGTTTTCATCTATTGAAGTCTTATAGTTTTACAATTGTTTCCTATGTAGGTGTCACTAAAAAAAATCCTAAGTGTCACTCGAGTTTTCATGCATACGTACCTTAGTATTTTGAAAATTTATCGGTGTCAAGTGACACCCCACTTTTAACACTACATCCGCCCCTGGTCTAAAGACCAAAACTTAAGCGAGAGTCAGGGTCAGATTTTAGTTCTAAGGTTTTGATTTGGTTCTGAATTATGTACCACTAAATTCTAAAGCATTATATATATAAGATGATAACTTGAATTGATGAATTGACTTGGGCGATAAAAGTCGTGTTTGTAATGATCCTCAATGGTTCAAGTCATGTTGAAGATGGATCTATCCTACATATGGGCAACGAAAATGCTGCCAATCTTGAAAGGAGACACGCTGATTTGGTGTTTAATTCAAGAGAAAAAAGTTTTCCTTCATTATATTTTACATGTTCCTAGCATGAGAAAGAATTTGATTTCTTGAAGTTTGTTTAATAAATTTGGTTATAAATATGTTTTGAGTCGTATTAAATTTTTTTTGTCTAGACATGGAGTATTTATTGGATTTGGCTATTATCTAACGACACAATTAGACAAAATGTAACTAATAAAATCTACTGTAATTCGGTTAATGAATATGCTTATTTAACTTATTCCTATCATTCTGAAAAATGCAAAACATGTATGTTGAAAAATATCATTAGGCAACCATTTTATAAATGTGAAAGAAGTTTGTGTTGTTTTTCTTGATTTAATTTAGAATTCAAAATGTTGAAGTAGAATTGCATCTTGGCATCTCAATAAAAAAACTTCATAATGATAGAGATGGTGAATATGTTACCAATGTACTTTAATGTGGTAGGAGCCATTTATGAAGTCATTGTTCCTTATACCAATGACAAAATGGGATATATAAGAGGACAAATACGTTGTTGAAGGAAATTGTTACCTTTACATTATCTTACTATCGTTTGAGTGATGACATTTGGGGAAAAGCCATGTTAATAGTTTGTTGTTTGTTAAACATGGTTCTCGTTATGAAACAATAGTAGGAAAAGCAAGAAACGAGAACATGTGAGATTTATGTGGTTTGGTCGATGTAACTTACATCCACAGACAGGAGGGAGTATTCTTTATTAGAGTTTTATTAATAAGGTGTTACAATGAGCCTAACTATAGATTACAATACATAGACATAAGCAAAACCCTAATTCAAGTGGTTTAAAAGTCGTCTGGACGGATTGATCACAATCTAGGTGGATTGGTCTGATAACTTGATCAATAAGCTGAAACACACTGTGCACGGGTAGATTGATCACCTTCAGCAGATTGATCCGCTACACACTTCGGATCATTCCGCTACATCTTTTTTTAATCTCTTTTTCACTCTAAACACCTAAAACACTTTAAGGGCTTTTCACCTCATTGAGTCGAGTTTACATTCTACAACTCTCGGGTCACCAATATTCGAGTCAAATTTAATAGTTCCTAATAAACGATAAAAGGCTGTTTACTATAAACTTAGATTCTAAAAAAGCCCTAACTTGAATTGTCTTCAAGTTTAGAATGATAGGGCGATTGTAAGATGAATCAACAGGCTCGGCCCATAGCAGGTTCAATGTGGGCTTTTGCACAGGGACCCCAATATTCTAGGGCCTCAAAAAAATTGCTATGTATTTAGAAGCCCAATATCCAGCCCAAATTTTCTATCGGTTTGGATTCACTGATTTAGTCATTTAGGGCTCAAAAACAACGCGCCTCTCACAGTCTCACGTCCCCAGGCGTCCAGCACTCAGCAAGTCAGCAGATCGAGGAAAACGCACAAAGGAAAAGCGAAGCGTCGTTCGTTGTTCAGCACTTCAGCAGAAACGAAGAGACATCCTCGAAGTCTCGAACCTAGTCGCCGCAGAGGGCCCACGCCCCACGGCAGCGTCTCTTTGATTTCATGGAGCAGGCGGTGGAGATGGCAACGGTACACCAACGGTGAGATTTATTGTTATATTGTTCTGAATTCCGAGTTAGAACTTCTAAGTTTCGTCTTTCCACTCTGAATTCCGAGTTTAAAAAGCTTCTGATTTTCTGATTTAGAGACTGGTATCAGTATCAAGTATCATTGTATAAACTAATTTGGCAAATCAAACAAATTTGGTGTCAAAGGAATTTCAGCCTTTCAGGTTTCAGGGATTCATCCGACATCCGAGTTCCGACTTAAAGGAATAAAGGTAAGTTTATTTGGCTATTTTTTATTTGGCTAATTTTCGTTTTTTATATCATACTGTAAATCAAACAAATTTGTTTGACTATTTTTTATTTGTACAACCGTACAACCTATTTTTTGATTTGGGTAAAATTTTGATTTGAATTTATTTGTATCTTTTCTTCATAGTGCAGGTTTCATCTTTGATTTATAAAATTATAAATCAGATTGGATCATTGATCATATTGCCTTCACTGATTTTGTGATTCACCCGGGTCACCGCTTATCCACTCATCGATCGATCAGGTTGTATCATTCTTTGCTTTTTATACTATTTGTAATTGCTACTATATATTACAAATTAAGAATTCTAATAAAGTAAGATGAGAAAGTACAAATCTGGATATGAAAAACGTAAAAAGAGAAAGGGAATTGAAGAACTCGTTAAATCTCAAAGTGGGGCTCTAGATAAAATTTTTAAAAAAGAATCATATGTTTCATCTCATAACCCCATTGATGAAATTAATGTAGACGATACTAATGTTAATGAGACTACTAATCCACATGTTGATGATACTAATGTTGAGAACACTAATGTTGATGAGAATACTAATATTGATGATGTTAATGTTGATGAGACTACTAATATTAATGATGTTAATGTTGATGAAACATGTGTTAATGATACTAATATTAATATTCACGATGCTAAAATCAACATTGATATATTTGATCCAAGATATTGGGATGCTTTAAATTCAAACATGATTAAGGAGTTAGTAACACATGGTCCAAAAAGAGATACGTGTATTAACAAGGGTCCTAAAGATAAATTTTCTAGACCATTTTCTGCTACTTTATATACTAGAATTCTACCAAATAAGGAAAAATGTGATAGAGAATGGTTAGTATATTCGAAAGAACTTGATAGAGTTTTTTGTTTTTGTTGTAAAATTCTTTAAAAGGGACATGTAAAAAGTCAACTAGCTAACGAGGGTTATGCGGATTGGGCACATATTAGCACTAGACTTAAAGAATATGAAACTAGTTTTGAACATATCACAAATATGGCTACTTGGTTTGACATGCGTCAAAGACTTAAAAATAATGAGACTATTGATAAAGTGGCGCAAGAGCAATATGAAAAGGAAAGAGATCATTGGAAAAAAGTTCTTTTGAGAATTATTTCAATTGTAAAATATCTTTCTAAATATAATTTAGCTTTTCGGGGTACAAATGAAAGGTTGTTTCAAAATAGCAATGGAAACTTTTTAGTTTTGATTGAAATGTTAGAAGAGTTTGATCCGGTTATCAAAGAGCATGTGCGTCGTATCACAAGCGATGAAATCCATGTTCATTATCTTGGTCATAGAATTCAAAACGAGTTAATACTTTTACTTGCTCATGCTATTTTTTCACAAATCATAAACAAAGTAAAACAATCAAAATATTATTCTTTGATACTTGATTGTACTCCCGATACTAGTCATCAAGAACAAATGTCTTTGATATTAAGATATGTAAATGTTTCTTCCACCAATGTTAATATTGAGGAGTCCTTCTTAGGATTTTTAAATGTAGATGATACCACCGGTCAAGGCCTTTTTGATGTTACACGAAATGAATTGAAATCTCTTGAACTTGATATTGATGATATGCGTGGCCAAGGCTATGATAATGGTTCAAATATGAAAGGAAAACATCAAGGAGTGCAAAGGAAGTTTTTAGATTTAAATCCTAGAGCATTTTATACATCATGTGGTTGTCATAGTCTTAATCTTGCATTATGTGACATGGCTAATACTTGTGGTAAAGCTAGAGATTTTTTTTTTTGGTATCATACAACGTATTTACACAATTTTTGCTAATTCTTCTAAGAGGTGGAAATATTGAAAGATAATGTCAAAAGATTAACACGTAAGTCATTATCGACAACTCGTTGGGAAAGTCGTGTTGATAGTATGAAAGCTATTAGAATTTAACTTGTGGAAATAAGAGAGGCTTTACTTCAAGTTGCAGAAATTAATAATTATTGTAAAATCAAAAGTGAAGCTAAATCTCTAGCTACAAATGAAATTGGTGATTTTGAATTTTTAGTAGCAATATTTATTTGGTATGATATTCTACATGTAATAAATTTGATTAGTAAAAAGTTACAATCTAAAGATATGCTTATTGATGTTGCCATTAAAGAAGTGAAGGGGTTGCTTTCTTTTTTTGAGGATTTTAGAGAAAATGATTATTTAAAAGCAATTGAAAGTGCTAAAGAAATTGCAATTGAAATGGATATTGATCTGGTGTTTCCTAAGAAGCGTATAATTCATAGAAAAAGACAATTTGATGAGAGTTCAATTAACCAAGATGTTTCATTTTCTGCCGAGAGTCATTTAAGGTTAATTATTTCTTATATATTGTTGATCAAGCAATTGCTTCTCTTAAAACAAGATTTGAACAATATCAAGAGTATGAAAGTATTTTTGGTTGTTTATTTACTTCTGAAAAAGTGAAGTCCATTAGTGATGATAGACTTAAATCATGTTGTAATCATATTGAAAATGCACTTAAACATAATGGTAGTTCCGATATTGATGGAAAGGAACTTTATATGGAGTTAAAGTTGCTAAATAATTTCTTGCCTCCCGATAGAATGAGACCTATTGATATTTTAGAATTTTTGAAGCAAATTGATTGTTTTCCTGATGTAACAATTGTTTATAGAGTATTGTTGACTATTCCTGTTACCGTTGCATCTGCAGAACGAAGTTTCTCAAAGTTGAAGTTGTTAAAGTCGTATTTGCGCTCTACAATGGCACAAGAGAGACTTAATGGACTAGCATTGATCGCAATTGAGAACAACCTTTTGGAGAGTATCGATTATGAAGATTTGGTCAACAATTTCGCTTCAAAGAATGCTAGAAGAATGTCATTGTTCAAGAAATAATTATAGACAATGTAACAATACTAAAGATAAGTTTCCGTTATCATTAATTTTGTATAAATATTTTGAAAATTTTGTAATCAAAGAGTCTCTTTGTAATTTTTGCACAGGGCCCATAAAATCCATGACACGACCGTGTGAATCAACCATACCTGATTTATCAAATATTTACAAATTTCTATACAAATTATTTACAAATTCCTTATAAAAGAATTGTCAACGAACGATAGCCAAAAACCAAACCAAACTAGCACAAACCTTAGATATTTGCCACATTCACTTCTAAATCTTCATGCAATTGACATGCAGACCTCAATTCCTCAATACAAGCTCAATTTTGACAATCTAGAAGATGTTTGTGTTCTTGGTCTTCTCCTGCAAGATTGCTAACAATACACACATTAAAAAATGACTAGCTAATTCCCTTAACCTGCTGAAATTTCTAAAGTCTCTTATCATATGCTAGATTTTGTTCAATGTTATCAAATCAAAGTCAAACTTCTTTAAAAGACAAATTCCTTTAACATTTAAGCATTTGAGCTCCAATAAGATTTTGATACCCATGCGTTGCGACGAGTTGAGTAAGATTATAATATCCATTTATATATAAAAAATGTTTGAAAAATTAGAACTAATATAATTATTTTAAATATTTAATTTTATAAACTATGTCAAACTTAAATCAAATAATCTGTCAAAATGATAAAACACCATTAAGAAGCACATTTTAGCAATATCTCATTATAAATATCAAATAAAGGCTCATTTTAACAATACATTATTTTTAAATATTAATTAAATATCAAGAGTTAATATTCATTTTAAATATTAAATAAAGACTCTTTTTGTAATGTCTCATTCTAAATATTAATTAAATATCATGAATTCATTTAAAAAAAATATCACTTTAAATATCAATTAAATGCTCATTTCAACAATGACTTAATTTAAATATTAATTAAATGCCATGAGTTCAATTTCAAATTTTTATAAAATATGAAAAGCCTCGATTTAACAAAGCTCATTTAAATACTAATTAGAGGCTGGTTTTAGTAATCCCACATTATAAATATTACTTAAATATCGAAACCTACTAGGCTACTGTTCATTAGCTTTTGACAATTGAGACGATGTATCATATTTAAACATATATTATTTATTTCACATTTTCATGAATTGAAAATCTACCAAAAAAAATTACGGTTGTCATAATAGTCGTTTTATATTTTAAAACTACAACTTTTAATTAATATTAATATTTAATTATGTCATTTAATACTAAAAGCGTTAGCTAGTTTCAGCAAACAAATTTATAAAAGGTGTAAGCTCTACTCTTTTAAAAAACTACGTATCCCAAAAGCTACAGCTACTTAAAGCTTTAGTTTTATCTTCCAGCTCCAGCTAGTTGTGAGCATTTGAGCATTAAGATTCTCTATACTAGGTCTTGAGTTCGACTCCAACAAGTTTCCACTCATTGATGTTATTTGCCTTTTAATTAAATGATTTATTATGAAAAAAACCAACATGCTTTCATAGTTTTTGTGTTTTTGTCCCTCAATGTTATTTATTCTAGTCTTGTGAAATTTGACTATTAAAGCCTGATTATAATTTGTAAACTGAGTTTTTTTAACAACTGAAAACCGGGTTTTAATAGCCAAATTTCACTGAACCAAAAAGAAAAAAATTAACTTGAGGAGTTTTCAGGAAAATAATAATATGGATGGACGAAAACGCAAAAAAACATGAAAACATATTGATTTTTTTCATAATAAACCCTAAATTAAACTAGGCTTGATCAAAATAAGCATGCATGACCAACAAATGAGATCAACCAAATAATCACAATACAATCAACCCGTTAATGAGTTTTTGAGCGCGGGACAACAACAATCACACAAAAATTTATAGAAATAATCACTTTTTTTTTTTTTTTTTAATCTTTTAAAAATGATCGGTCTTTTTTTATTTCAAAACTAATCACGTCGGGGTTGGGAACCCCGACTCAATCAACATCATCGCAGAACTTGTTCACGGGTTTACAAAAAAACGCCAAAAGGACTCACATGATGAACATAATACACCAAAAATTGATGTGACTTGACTGAAAATGAGATGTGACTTGACCCAGTCATCAGACCGCTCTGGGCAGCCGCACGGTGGTCAGGCCGCTCTGGCCAACCCCGACCTGATCAGACCCGACCCGACCCACTTCGAAACCCGGTCTCTCATTCCCTATATATACTACACTTCTAAACCAACTTTTCATAACAAAAATATAAATTCTACTTTATAAAAAAAATTCTACTCTATAATATCTTTCTTTCTATTCCCAAATATTCTAGTTCTTTAAAAATAGTCTAAATTTTATGAATTTAGTATTCTAAATTTTCCACTTTTAATAGATTTTGTATTCTAAATTTTCCACTTTAAAAAAATAGAATATAAATATTCTAGTTTTTTTTTAAAAAATTCTAGTTTTTTTTTTAAAACTTTTATAATTTTACGATATCGGTATTTCAAATAATTTAAAGTTATTATATTTTAACTTTTAAGTTTTTAATAAAAATGTCTAAACAACTATTTCCTGGTCCGAACAACCCTGAATTATTATTTTTATGGGATCAGCATCGAGCTTGGCAAAATTTCAGTAACGCTGATCCTAATAATAATAAAGAGTTGAATATCAGGAGGTCGGACCAAACATTTTGGAACTATATAAACGAGCATCCAATCCGTGACGATGTATTGGTCGAAAAAAAGCCGCCGGATTTGGTGGAGTGTTGGCATTGGGATACCTAAAGGTTGATCATCATTTGATCACCGCAATGGTAGAAAGGTGGCGTCCCGAGACACACACATTTTATCTTCCGATCGGTCGATGGTATGATTCTTACTGGTGTAGATACTTTTTCTCGAGATGAATTAAATAGAATTTGTGCAGATTGTTTAGGTTTTACGCCTGATCCCGGGTGTTTAAAAGGTTTTCAAATAAAGTTAGCTAGAGTTTAGATGAAATAATGACCCCATTGGTGAATCCGACACCACTACAAGTCGAACAAAGGGCTCGGTGTTATATTCTCCATCTTATCGGGGACACCATTTTTCTTGATTCTTCTGGCAGTAGGGTTTCGTTAGCATCGAAAAATTAGGTAAAGGGTCGCTTTGTTGAATCATTGAGGCAATGGTGTCGTAGTTTTCATTTAGCCCCGAGATTAATTTGGAGAACCAACCTGTTGTTTGAGACATGAGACAGGTGTATCAACATTAGCGAGTTGGTCGACAAGCGAGTTGGTCGACAAGCTTGTTCACTTCTTGACAGTAATCAGTCATTGAAGCAAAATCAGCAAGTTGGACAGAGGTAAATTGTTTCTCAAGATCCCTCACATTTTTGTTGTCTTGAAAAATGTTCTCCAGTTTTGTCCAAGCTTGAGCAGCTGTGGCATCCTTCATGAGAATTGTTTGAAGCAGTTCGTTGGAGATTGTGCCATAGATCCATTAAAGGACGATGGCATCGAGACGTGACCACAATTCTTTTTCCGCAGTAGAATGCGTTGTGGAAGATGAGGCAGGCTTGTTCGGAATGATGTGGTCAAGAACTTGGTACGAACGACAATGTATTTTAAAGAGTTCCGCCCACGAGGTGTACAAGCCATTCTTCATTTCGAGTTGGATAGGGATGAATGTGCGGATATCGTTTACCACCAAGGCGGGATGAAGTTTGTCGGCCATTGTAGAGAGAAATGAATTAGGAAGAAAGAATACGAGAGATGCAACTGTGAAAATGGATATCACAGCTCTGATACCATGATATTATGTATCAATTGTATATGTCTGTACAATAATAGGGATGCCAATATATACAATAGATGGTGATCAAATCTAGGCTACAATTAAGGAGTGAGTTATGGAAACTTGTATTTCACATTTACACTTAATATATATTCCTATAATAGATTATGCTAACATGTTGTTGTACTTAACACATCTTACATACCTTCAAACGTGCGGTTTATATTCTTGGTGCAGTGCCGTTCTCGCATCTCTTTATCGAAACTTATGCAGAGCGACAGTGCCCGGAACAACGGAGATTTATGGTCCGCCCGTGTTATTGCAATTATGGTGCTGGGAGAGAATTAAAACTACCTCCCCTCAAATTGTAAGAACAATGTATGATTACTCAGAACCGACGATGCACGGTATGTATTGAAATATACTTTTAAAATTGTATAAGTAATGATTTACGTTGGAGTAATTTGACTATTTGTACTATATATGAAACAGGTGGCGAGCTGATTTGAGTTTTATTAGCACGACAACCCACTATCTTGATGCAGCCCGACAACAATTGGCCAGCTTAACAAACGATTTGGCAAGTACATACAAAATTATGTTGTAAAAATTAAATTTCGATGCAATTGTTTAGTTATTATTATTGTTGTTGCATTTGTAATACTAGTCGATATAACCATAATGGTGGTGTCTAGGATAGTCACGTTCGGGTTGGGGTTGTTGGATTTTCCGAAAGATTATAAATCGAAAGGATCCTGCCCCCCCCCCCCTCCCGCGGGGTTGGGAACCCCGGCTCAATCAACATCATCGCAGAACTTGTTCACGAGTTCACAAGAAAACGCCAAAAGGACTCACATGGTGAACATAATACACCAAAATTTGATGTGACTTGACCCGGTCATCAGACCGCTCTGGGCAGCCGAGCGGTGGTCAGGCCGCTCTGGTTATTGCAATTATGGTGCTGGGAGAGAATTAAAACTACCTCCCCTCAAATTGTAAGAACAATGTATGATTACTCAGAACCGTACGATGCACGGTATGTATTGAAATATACTTTTAAAATTGTATAAGTAATGATTTACGTTGGAGTAATTTGACTATTTGTACTATATATGAAACAGGTGGCGAGCTGATTTGAGTTTTATTAGCACGACAACCCACTATCTTGATGCAGCCCGACAACAATTGGCCAGCTTAACAAACGATTTGGTAAGTACATACAAAATTATGTTGTAAAAATTAAATTTCGATGCAATTGTTTAGTTATTATTATTGTTGTTGCATTTGTAATACTAGTCGATATAACCATAATGGTGGTGTCTAGGATAGTCACGTTCGGGTTGGGGTTGTTGGATTTTCCGAAATATTATAAATCGAAAGGATCCTGCCCCACCTTCCCCCTCCCGCGGGGTTGGGAACCCCGGGTCAATCAACATCATCGCAGAACTTGTTCACGAGTTCACAAGAAAACGCCAAAAGGACTCACATGGTGAACATAATACACCACAATTTGATGTGACTTGACCCGGTCATCAGACCGCTTTGGGCAGCCGAGCGGTGGTCAGGCCGCTCTGGTCAACCCCGACATGATCAGACCCGACCCGACCCACTTTGAAACCCGGTCTCTCATTCCCTATATATACTACACTTCTAAACCAACTTTACATAACAAAAATAGACATTCTACTTTATAAAAAAAATTCTACTCTATAATATCTTTCTTTCTACTCCCAAATATTCTAGTTTTTTTAAAAATAATCTAAATTTTATGAATTTAGTATTCTAAATTTTCCACTTTTAATAGATTTTGTATTCCAAGTTTTCCACTTTCAAAAAATAGTATATAAATATTCTAGTTTTTTTTTTTTAAATTCTAGTTTTTTTTAAAACTTTTATAATTTTACGATATCGGTATTTCAAATATTTTAATGTTATTATAGTATAACTTTTAAGTTTTTAATAAAAAATGTCTCAACAACTATTTCCCGGTCCGAACAACCCTGAATTATTATTTTTATGGGATCAACATCGAGCTTGACAAAATTTCAATAACGCTGATCCTAATAATAATAAAGAGTTGAATACCAGGAGGTCGGACCAAACATTTTGGAACTATATCAACAACCATCCAATCCGTGATGATGTATTGGTCGAAATAAAAGCCGTCAGATTTGGGGGAGTGTTGACCTTGGGATACCTGAAGGTTGATCATCATTTGATCACCGCAATGGTAGAAAGGTGGCGTCCCGAGACACACACATTTCATCTTCCGATCGGTGAGGCCACAGTTACGTTACAAGATGTACAAGTCTTGTCGGGTTTGCCGGTCGATGGTATGATTCTTACTGGTGTAGATACTTTTTCTCGAGATGAATTAAATAGAATTTGTGCAGATTGTTTAGGTTTTACACCCGATCCCAGGTGTTTAAAAGGTTTTCAAATAAAGTGAGCTAGAGTTTTAGATGAAATAATGACCCCATTGGTGAATCCGACACCACTACAAGTTGAACAAAGGGCTCGGTGTTATGTTCTCCAACTTA
>JAANYP010007435.1:0-35000 GCA_020465985.1 Centrapalus pauciflorus
TTCATTTTCAAAACCTGGAGGCTGCTTTACATATACTTCTTCTTGCAGCTTCCCATTCAAAAATGCACTCTTCACATCCATTTGAAATACCTTTATGCTCTTATGAGCAGCGTAGGCTAGATACAAACGAATTGCTTCTAGCCTGGCCACAGGAGCAAATGTCTCATCATAGTCAATGCCTTCCTCCTGTCTGTAGCCCTGAGCAACCAGTCTTGGCTTATTTCTAATGACATGACCTTGCTCATCCATTTTGTTCCTGAAAACCCATTTTGTGCCAATTATTGTTTTTCCTTTAGGGGCAGGGACCAGCTTCCATACTTTGTTTCTCTCAAAACTGGATCTGAGCTCTTTTTGGCATGGCAGTGGATCCAATTGGGCATCTTTTAATGCTTCATCAACCTTCCTTTGGCTCCATCAGTAAACAAAACTAGAGACATGACAAAAGTTCCTAAGCTGTCCCCCGTGTTTTTGTATCCTTTGTTGATGTCACCAAATTATTTGATCATTGGGGTGACACCTGATCACTTAGGATCATTTTTCCAATGATGATTTACCTAGTTGTTAACATCTTCAGCAGGGTCCTTGTTGAACAAGCTCTCAGATTTTCAGACACACTGTTGTCTTGAGCCTGTTCACTTGTTGAACATGTCTGACCACTGTTGAACATATCAGCAGAGGAACTGGGAAATCAGCATTGATAGGTTCTGGACATGCAGTTGTAATTAAGTCAGTACATTTATTCACACAGGGTGTATTGACATAATCATCATCATGTCCATCATGATTAACAGGTTCCACACTGGGTGTAGTGGAAGCTTTTGATTCCTCTTCATTGATTGAATGCATCAGATCATCAAAGTTAAGTTCTCCTGAAACTGATTCAGGGACAGCTTTGGTGGAGGCATTCTTGGACTCTTCAAAGGTGACATTGATAGATTCATCTATCACCTTTCTTTTGTTGTTGTATACTCTGTAGGCTTTGGAGATAGCAGAGTAGCCAACAAAAACACCTTCATCAGCTTTAGGGATTCAACTTTGGACAGTGTCCCTTTGGAATTCAGAATGAAACAGGTGACATCCAACACATGGAAATAACTGACATTTGGGCTTCCTCCCTTTGAGCAGCTTCAAGGAAGTTGTTGAATCTTTTCACCACTAAGACTTGTTTTGGGTGAAGCAGGCATGTTTAACAGCTTCAGCCCAAAATGATGAGGTAAACCTGATGCACACAGATGGTTCTGGCAAGTTTCATTGAGAAGTCGTGTTTCTCCTTTCAGCAACTTCCATTTTTGTTGAGGAGCATTCTTACTGCTGAAAAGTTTTGAAGTGATCCTTTCTCTTCACCAGAAGTCCTTCAAGAGTACCTGTTTCTGAACTCAAGTACCAATGGATCACTTCTAACGCTGCTTTACTTGGGCAGGAGGTTCAGCATTTTCCAAACTCTTTTTGACAAATCCCAATAATCCCTCTCTACGCAGTCAATTCCTTTGCCTCTTTAAAAGATCACCATGTGTACCTGGGAACTCATCAACCATTACAGAAGTGTATCTTTCTTACTCCCTAGACTTGGGACTTAACAGGTCTCAAACAAGTCCATATGGATTAAGAAGAGTGGAGTATCAATAGAGAAATTATGTTTGGATTTAAAAGATGTTTTTCTCTGCTTGCCTTTCTCACAAGCTGTGCATAATCTATCCTTAGCAAAAGTCATAGAAGGTAAACCTGTCACCAACTCTTTCTTACAGAGTTTGTTGATGTTCTTGAAGTTCAGATGTGACAGTCTTCTGTGCCATAGCCAGTTTAGATCAGCATTTGTTCTTGTGAGAAAATAGGTTTCAGTTGTGGGGTCAGCAGAATGCAATCCACAACATATACACCTTTCTTTCGTTGAGCACATAGCACAACTTTGTCTTGGGAATCCAATATGTAACACAGGTGCTTATCAAAGTTAACCTTGTAGCCAGCATCACATAGTTGGCTTATGCTAACAAGGTTATGTTTTAGCCCAACCACATAGGCTACCCTTTTGAACACTGCAGCACCAGCTTTAAGAGTTCCATATCCCTCAGTGAATCCCTGTACATTGTCACCAAAGGTGACTTTTGGCCCTTTTTCAGGCCTGAGTTCACTCAGCAATTCTTTACAACCTGTCATGTGCCCTGAGCAGCCACTGTCCAAGTACCAAACCTGGGTAGGTTGTTTTTCCTGCAGAGTGATAAGAGAATTATTAGTCATTTTTAGGGGAAATCATCACAGAGATGAGTTCTCCTACTTCATCAACATTTGTTGATGGACTTGAAATATCCACACTAATATTCCCTATTTGAATGGTATCAGCTTGAATGCCATCCTCAGTGACTGTGACATTTCCACCACTGCTTGTGACAGCTGTGAGGGAAACAGCAGAGTCAACAGGCCTCATGTCCTCAGATTCAGGACAGTCCTTGGCCAGATGTGTCTTCTTCCCACATTTGTAACATTTTCTCTTTTTAGAATTTTTGGAAGAAGATTTTTCAGAAACACATTCTGAGTTATTTTTGTTGATTCTTTCAGCAGGTTTAGTAGTTTTATTACTTCTTGTTGAATCAACAGTTTGAGTGGATAGTTCAATAGCCATAGCTTTGGCTGCCTCTTCTGTCTTCTTTTTAGGAGGGCAGATATCAAAGACAGGGAGCTTGATTGGCTTTTGAGCTTCCACAGGTTTGGGAAACTTATTCCCAATTATTCCAGTTTGAGCAATGGCTTTATCTTTGCCCCTACTGGATTGTGATTTATGCTGCCTATCAGCATACTCACTGTGTCTGGTTTTAAAAAGTTTGTTCTTGTTTACAACCAGTTTACTACTATGATTTGAAAACTTATTTGAAATCACAGCAGTTTTGTTTTCAACATGAGACTTACCCTTGTTTAAAACAGACTGCTTACCTTTTGAAAACTTGTTTTCAAAGTGTTTAGCATCAAAAGGATTAACATGCTTTTTACCATCAGCTTTGGACTCAGAACCCGTTTTTTCAACAGGTTTAGTATCCACAACTTCAGTTTGAACATGTTTTCCTTTCTTTTGCTTTTGTGAACCAGTAGAGCACTTAGCAGGCTGACTTGATGGAGAACAAATTCCAACATCAGCTTTTGAACTAAATTCACACAAGCTGTCAGTGTTTTGAGGCCTGACAAACCTATTTGTTGAGATCAATTTACCATTCACATTTTGAATGAATGTGTTTGGAAGTTCACCAAGAGTGGATAAATCTTCTTTCAGATTATTGATCTCAACGATGGAAGCTGCTGTGTCAAGATCCCCTCCAAGATAGGCTTGGATTTGTGCAGGAATCTGTTGACTTATACAATGGCTGACTTTTTGTGCAGATTGGCACCAAGAGTCAACTATCTTTTGAAGCTTAGCATGCTTTATATCTGTTTCTCTCTTTTCTTCCAGTAAAATAGAGTTGATGTGTTTTAACTCATCAAGCTCAGTTTCCAACTTATGGAAACTGTCCAGTTTACTGAATTTAGTTTTAAGATCAGCTTTAAGCTTAGAGATTTCAGATAGTAAAGCATCATCTCAACAGCAGCTTTGAGATCAACAAGCATATATTCAAACATTTTAACTTTTTCTTCAGAACTGAAAGCCATAAAATTTTGTACCTTATACATCATAGTAGGATTCCAGTTCTCTAAGCTGCTGAAAGCTTCAGCTTCAGCCATATCTTGTTTGAAGCTACTTGTTGATGGGACATCAGTGTTGGCCATCAGACATTGATTGTCTTCTTCATCAGACGATGAATCAGATTCCTCCCAATCACAAGTCTCTGCCATAAGTCCCTTTTGGCGGTTGGAACCCACTGAGTTTTCCAACTTCCTCAGCTTAGCCATGGCCATAAGGTACTTAACCCTATAACCATCATCCTTGTTTGTCTTGTATGGTTTGGATGACTGACCAACAGCTTTTGACACACAGTCAGCAACAATATGGCCAGTTTTGCCACATTTGAAGCATTCAGCTTTGGATTTATCAAATGCCTTCTTTTTGCCAGCACTTGAACCTCCTTGCAGCATTTTTCTTCCAAACCTTTTCTTGTTGAACCTTTTGACAAGCATGGCTATCATTTGCTCATCATCTTGTTCAGCAAGATCTGCATTATCTTCTTCATCTGACTCTTCCTCCTTGTCATCATCCTGTTGATCAGGTTGAGTGAACACATCACTCACCTGATTTACAGGTTGTCTCACATTGGCCACAAAGGCTGCACCTCTTTTGGACATCTCCAAGGCATTTCTCTTTTGTTGCCTTGATTGTTCATCATTCAGTAAGGATCCATACAGATTGACTAGATCCATACTTCTGCTAGTACCTGAGTTCCTTAGAATTGTTGAGAAGTAGTTCCATTCTTCAGGTAGAATGTCCAGAAATTTATTCACCAGAGTGAGACTGTCCTTAGTGATCCCAACAGCTTTGAGATCATTCACTAAAGCAGTAAACCTGGTGTAGGTTTCAGTGAGAGTCTCCTTTGGTTTAGCAAAGAAAAGTTCATACTGTCTAACAAGATTGTTGATCCTGTTGTCCAGTGTGATTGTGGGTCCATCATAGACGGTACACAAAGTATCCCACATTTCTTTTGCTGTCTTCATTTTCTCAACCTGTTTGAACACATCATCAGAAAGAGAAATGACCAGATTGTTTCTGGCCTTTGCATCCAGAGCCACCAGTCTCTTGTCTTCATCAGACCATTGAGCTTTAGCTTTCTCAAAGATCCTGATTTCAGGAGCAGCTCCTTCAACCGCTGGAGTTATAGTAGTAACAGAGGTTGGCACATAGGGACCCTCCATCACTATCTCTGGCAGTTGTACATCCAGATTCTCTAAATAGAGCATCATTCTGCACTTCCAACCAGAGAAGTTTTGATGATTAAATTTTAGAGGTTTGCCCATAGAGCCATTGTCATAGTAAGAAGAATTTGCAGCACTGTTGTCCATGGAAACTTGGGAGAATGAGAGATCTAGAATGACACACACTCTAAACTGTTCTGATACCAGTTGTTGGTCCCGAGAGGTTCCCAAAGTATATAGCCTTAAGCTGTAGAGGGGGGGGGGGGGGTGAATACAACTATTTAAAAAAAACTACACACTCTTTTCTCAATGTTTGTATGTATTATCAACAATTTGTTAATTACAAACAAGCTTGAATGCGGAATAGTTCAAGCTGAGATGACAGATACAACAGTATGTTCACTAGTCTAAGACAAACTCAAACTAGAATACAATGAATACACTCACTAAGAAGCACTCACTGTGTTTACAAGACTTAAGGGAACGGCTTGTGTAAAACAGCTTAGACACACAGATACTGGTTTACACAAAAGGCTTGCATGCATGAAAATCACACTTGCACGTTCACTCTTGGTTTCAGCACTTAGCTTTCTTCACTCCTCTTTCTGTCCTTAGAAGCTTCCTTTTATACTCACTCAGAGGATCTAAGAGAAACATCTTCATTGGACGGAATGAAAAGGAGAAGTCTTGTTGAAAAGACAACATAACCTTTTCTGCACTTTTCTGAAAAGCAGACTTGCCTTTACATGTGCAGAACTTTTGTCTTTTTACTTTGTTTACTGTTGCATTGCCTTTAACTAATTTAGGAATGTCAACTTTGCATTTTTCTTCCTTGTAAAGGCCTATTTTGATATAAGAAAAAGGTCTGTCACCCTTTTTCAAATAACCTTTTGTCTTCATGTTACAGAACAGCTTTGGCAGGCTGAGCAGTTCTGTTTTCCACTTTGTCTTCGACTTTGTAAACTGATCTTGTAGTCAAAAATAATACATGATGACTTGGAAACATATTCCATAAAGTGTTTAGCCTGTTCACAAAGAACAGGTTCTGTTCACAAAGAACAGAACACTTTAAAAGTGCCCAAGCTGCTCACCAGTGTAGAGCAGCGTAGACAGTTTATGTCCAGCCTGTTCAGCAGACAGAGCAGCTTGGACAAACTGTCTTAGTTGCAACACATGCAACACATAGAACAGCTTATGACTAATATTGCAAATCATTTTCAGGCTTCAATAAGGCATATAACAGGCCTTAAATTCAACCTTCAAATGCATCAACAGGTTTGATTATAAATCTCCCCCTCAGATGTAGAACAGGTTTGACTGAGGCCTTTTTGTGCCTAACAGAATGTAATAGTTATTAGATGTTTTACATGATAATCTATGTAGATTACTTGATAATCTACATAGAATATTATACAAGACTACTTGTAAAAAATCACACATAATCTATGTAGAATGTTATGTTTCTTATATAGGGCAAATTGCATGAAATATCAAGCTACTTATATCTTTTTTCTTATTACAGTATTTTACTTTATTTTGTACCATTAATTGTAACCTATTAACATTAACCGGCCATTTAATGCAACATGTGTATGTAACCGGTTGTTTTTTTTTCATTTAACAGGTTCCCTATGAACCATTTATCTTCCACACTCTTCATCTTCAAGAAGGGCCGGACTCTTCATCTTCTCTTGAACCCTTCAAACATCTAGTTACTTCACCTTCCTTAAAGATCATCTTCATTACTTCATATACGCTGCCTTATCTCACTCCGTCTCGTCTTTGGAAGGCTTTGCCTTGCCGCCGTCACGAAGAACCACACCACCATTCCGATCATCGTGAGTCAACCATTGTTGTTCTCACTTCTCACCGTCAATACCACATACATTCAACCATACAACTCTGTTATAATCCATGTCCTCCTCCTCTCATTGTGTGCTGTTGACATCGTAACTAGGTCGTATCTTCTCCTCCCTCTCATCGCCTCTCATCGCCTCCTGGAGTCCTGGTGACATCGATATCTTCTCATCCAGATCTTCATTCATCACACCATTCTTTATTAGTTCTATTTTCAGGTTTGTATGTGTTCTTCCTTTAGATACATATAGGTTTTAAGGTTTTTGTTTTTTCTAATTTTCGTCAAACGTATGTGATCTTGACAGATCTAGGTTTATAAACATTCATCATTGTGGTGTTCTTCACATATTAAATGTGTTCTTCGTCCAAACCCGTCTTCACCAACGTCTTCACAATTTTGTGATGTTTTTGGTAGGGTTGCAGAAATTGATCTATTTAATGTAATCTGAAATCAATTTTGGGTTTTTAGATGTAATCTTTGTCAATGTATTCCACAATATGATTTGATTATTTTGATTAATCTGCTATGAAAATAGATATGGTTAACATATATTTTTTTGTATAGTTTTAATATGATTTTTGTTAAGCTTTTAGATGTTTTGTTATTCCTCCTTAATATTTTTGGTTAATGGGGGCTTGATGCATTCACCGTGATGGTTTCTGTTGGCTTCATATGGTGGTTTTAGGTGTTGGTTGATGGTTTGGCTTCAAGTTACCGGCTACCTATTCAATAGGTAGCTCCATTGCCTAGAATTTGAGCAAATTGTTAGTAGGAACCATTAAATGGTACAAAATAAAATAAAATGCTGTAATAAGAAAAAAGGTGTAAGTATCTTTTTATTAATAGCAATTTGCCCTTCTTATATATTTCATATATTTTTATGTTTTTTTTTATACATTTCTATATCTTTTTATGTAGATTAACATTATTATTCAATGTCTTTTTGGTATATTTTATATCAGTTGTATACCAATTGTTTGATAAAATGTCTAAATGAAATCTTTTTTTTTTTTGTTTCAATGTGTTTTTGACATATTTTATCATGTAATCCACGTAGAATATATGATACTTAACATTTTACACGACATTCTACGTAGATTGCATGTCATTCTACGTAGATTATACATAGAATATGTTGGTTAACATATTCTATATAGAAAAAAAATATTCTATATAAACATTCTATATAGACACATAATATTTTTATATAAAATACGTTAATTTTTTAGCAATTAAATAATTTTCTATATAGAAAAAAATATTTTTTTATAAAAAAATGTTTTTTTTACTATAAAAATCAATTCTCATGAAAGAAAAATAAAATGAAAATGAAAAAGAATTAAGAGAGAGAAAGAGAAAAAAGTAAATTTTTTTCTTCCAAAAATACCATTTTCACACATTTTTAAAATTCTCCACCATCAAAGTTCTAAATAATTACAAAATTGTCATCAAATATATCAACCATTGATTCTATTTATCCAAAGGCTATAAAAGGTTCTTAAGTTCTCACAATATTTATGGTTCTTAAAAGAACTATTCCCTATATATATATAGAGGGAGGTTCAATGGAAAACCACAATGCACCTGAAAACTTGTGAAAACCGCACTGCACCACTAGAAATGTATCAAATTCCCCGCGTGATGCATCAAAATCTCGCGTGATGCATCAAATTTCCCGCGTGATGCATCACCTTATATACGATCATGCCACCGCGTTTTTCATGAAATGCACCAAATCGGACGGTATGCGTAGGTTTCCATGGTTTTCACGTGCATAGTGGTTTTCCATTGAACCCACCCCTATATATATATATATATATATATATATATATATATATGATGTGTGTGTGTGTGTGTGTGTGTGTGTGTGTGTGTGAGAGAGATTTAAACGTTTATTTATTAAAATATTTATGTAATATGTATGTTAATAAACTAATATTTTATAAATCAATCCCATATAATATATAAGCATGTTTCTAATCTACTAATATATTATAAACTAGTTATTATACCCGCGCGTTGTGGCGGGCGACTCTACTTGCAATAAAATTTAGAGTCGATAAATTGAAGAAATTATAGTGTTCAATATATAATATTATAATTCTTTAAAGGTCAAAATAAAGTTTGCCACAGATTTATTAAGTTACAATAACGAAAGCCTCCCGTTAAATATACAAATCATAACACAAATTGTCCTTAACTAAAAAAAACCTTTACATATCCATAGAATTAGACTAATTAAAATGTAAATTTGGATGAAATAAAAACAAATCACAAAAAGAAATCTCTAAATTTAGCTTGTGTCACAGACAATAAAAGATGATCTCATCATATTCATCATACCAAATTTACGAATCATGCAGTCGTTTAAGTAGCTCGAGCAATCGGCTTAGCTCATTTTTAGATCAAAGATGTGTTCTAGAAACATTAATGTATGGAAGTTTAAGCTCTTAGAAGGTAACAAAACAATTTAAAGAACAAAGACCCGGCCTGACATTTACACGTGTACATATAGTGGTTTAATCTTGGCTTTATTTTTGTGTATTGATTTCATCATAAATGTGGAGGGCATCCACAATTGTAGCAAGAGCAAAAACGAACACATGCACTTTTGATTTCTTTGGAACCTCTGTTAGGAACTCCCTTGTCTAAAAAAGCCTATATATCTTGTACATTGAAATCGAAATGCGTAAAAGTGTCAAAATTTGGCATTTATAAAATCACGACTCGTCATTATTAAATAAATAGATCAAAACATGTTTTAGTGATCATATCAGATAAGCTAGTGAAAAGTAAATGACCTGCTTCATAAAAAGAAAATTATATGCTTCATGAGTTGAACAACAAGTATAGTTGTTTTGTCTTGTCAACCAACCCACAAGATGTGTATGCATATATAAGTGCATAAAAATGAAAAATATAGGCATTATTCATCTAACTGAAGTCCAAGCAACACATCTACACCATACATGTTAGCTCAATATGTAATATAGAATGATTAGAGCACAATCAGCTTGTTTGTTCGTCAAATCTTAAGCAAATTATCTAACCTCTTACATTTTACTTAAATGGGAACTATGATATTTAATAAGCTATATTACCTTTATGATGTCACCTTCATTATTGCCATCCCCTGTAATAGATCGAACTGAAATTATGGCAATCTGGTTTGACATGTGTAGCATCCATTTGTGTAATACCTGTCACCATTTGGTTTTAATAAACATGATGTAGTTAGTAGGTGATGGTGCAGGCTACAGATACTAAATAAGGGTAAAGAACTAAAGATGTATAATTAACAAAATGTTGAACTAAAGACGACTAAGAAATTAAAAGGGGATGAGATTAAGGTTTATTTATCAGTCAATTATGTAACCAAAGTCAGTCATATATAGGTGAATGTGCATGTTCCCCATGACTCCCCATATTAATACAAGTTATCTGTTTTATGTGACGAACAATACAAAAAAAAAATCATTTTTTAGTTACTTGTAGATGCATTTGATTCATTGACACACTAAATGAATTATATATTTTTTTACTAAAGAAAATGGACAATTGATTTGAGTTCAATTCACGTATAATCATACTAGACAAGTTATTATATATTGACGGTCCCCTACTTAGTTGGAAACGTGGTGGTGATGGACTCACGGGTCACGCGATCAATAGAACAATCACACAAGAAAATATATCTTCCAAATCACCTTCATAAAATTCTCAAACAGTCCTAATTATTTCAGACTATATAGAACTAAGACATAAAATGCTCTTATGTTAAGAATGCTTTCTATAACCTTTATAATTCAATGTATAGAACTTAAAACCAAACGTTTAGGATGGAAAAACTAAAATGAAATATTTCATTGCTACACGAAATATGCATGCTTATTCCTTATATTGATCAAACGAAAATCTTGAAATAGAAGCAACTATACATCTTGGTTACAATATCCTGTTTATTAACTATTGGTTTTTAGTGTGTGTGTGTGTGTGTAGGAAGAATATATTTTATATGTATATGTGTATTCTGGCAAATTTTTCTTCTCTTATATTATTTCATATAATCTGGAATGATTTATAGACAAAAGAACAAAGAGATACCACATCTAATGATTTCCTTTTCACTATGTTAACTGACCAGTAGTTTTTAATGAACTCATATTTCTCTTTTGACTTGAGTTTAATTCCAACATATCTCTCTTTGTAAGCATGAGCATGTGTGCCCACTAACTATGTGACAAGTCCAGTTGTAAATTGTATCGTTTGCAGCTTCCTCAACCTTAGCTAGAAGATAAAATCGTGCAAATTGTTTATTGAAACTTTTAACATTGACTTTTGAGTATATGCAACAGGCAAAACATGATATCAAACCTGCATCACATGGCCAATATGATGAATGTGTGTACATTGGAGGCAGCATGATGGCCATCACAAGAATGGCAATGCAATTAATTAGCAAGGGTTGGTTAAGATTAAACACTTTGCTCAGGCTCTCCGAGCTTTTCAACCGACCGACTTCACTTGGGCTAGATATATATCACGCTTGCCTAAAATGATTGAACCCATACAAACCACTTAGCGTAATTTGTAAACTCCATTATGGTCGGAGATCATCAAAATAATCTATCTAAAAAGAAGAGAACAACACAATTAGCAAGGGTTGGTTAAGATTAAACACTTTGCTCAGGCTCTCCGCGAGCTTTTCAACCGACCGACTTCACTTGGGCTAGATATATATGAGGCTTGCCTAAAATGATTGAACCCATACAAACCACTTAGTGTAATTCGTAAACCATTTTTTAGGCTATTGGAGACTCTAACCGAAATTTTATATTAAGGGGTTTAACTTTATTTCTCAACAAGCTAACATGAACTAATACAAGCTCACACAAACAGAGCCTATAAGAACCAAGCCAAGTTTTGAGCTTATATGAGCTTAAAACATGACGACTACAAACATTTCATCTAACGGTTGGTGTGCATGGTACAAACTAAAGAAAGATAGAAGTAAATGCAACTATTGAAAACCCCCTAACTAAGGCATATCAACAATGATCGAACACAAAAGAGAGTAATAAGTAAGAAGGGTACATGTAAATGGAGCAAATGTACACAACCATGCACAATCTGGAATTTAATGTTGCTTTGGTACTCTGCCGAAGAAACAAACAACAAAGAGGCAAATGCTCCTAGGCTCTCCATCATAATGCAAAACCAAAACACCCTTTAAAATTACAACATAAGAAAACACATATCATCTCCATGTATATGATGGAAAAAGTTTATTTCTGCCTAGTAATGCATATTTGTAAACAAAACAAATAATTGGCACCAAATATATATGTGTCATGTGTCAGACTGCCAGCACACAAACGTATAATAGCCTAACTCGCACTTCCTTTATTATGCTAAAAGCCCATCAATTTGTTCACAGAATAGGAAAGAAGAAACATTAATGTGTCACATTCCGGTCATTAGGAATGAAGGGGGTCGGGACTATTTGGGCTTTTCCATCCTGTGTTTGACTGCTTTCAGCTAGTCCAAATATCTCATTTCTACGATATATGAAGAGTTAAGTTTTCTTGCCATCATCTCCATTGTCATAATTGTTCAAAATTGTAAAAGTGTATCACTTCCAAGTTAGCCATCAGTAACTTTACCTTCTGAGTTGATACAACTCATGTTAATTTGTTGTGCAGGGAACAATATCATGAAAAAGATGACCAAATGATAATGAAAAAAATGTTTGATTCAATAGTTAAGCTCAGGATTTACCTCTCTGCCAATTACTATGATTGATGGTACAGTCAATAACCAAGGCATTTGTCCAAAGCATAGCAGCTTCCGGAGGCTTTGTACATAACAAGACCAAGGTAGTAGTGACCATAAGCTGCACCCAGTAAGCATGAATGATTAAACGAATATAGAATGTCTGCTAGAAACATGTGATTCGTAGCTGTTGAGAAGGTTTCTTAAAAGCATTATATAAGGTCTATCCAAAAAACTAACTAAGTATAATTAATATCCTACACTATCATTTAGCTACTTCCATGAAAGGCAATAACAAAAAAAAAAGAGTTGAAAGAAAATTACAGATTTAAATGTCTAACAAAGCAACCAAGTAAAGACACACCTTGTCAGCCACTGGATCTAAAAATGCACCAAATGCAGTTTTAGGTTCATCTAATATGCATCAAACAAGATATCTAAAAAATGCACCAAATGCAGTTCCTAGGTTCATCTAATATGCATCAAACAAGATTGATTTTAGAAATGGAAATTTGATTTATCCATTCTGTAAGTTTAAAACACATAAACACATACTTTTCGTGCAAGATACCCATGAAGCCAATCTGTAATTGTTGCAGCAATGAAGATGCTTGTGGTACGTAGCAGTCATCGTGAGATAAGTTAGACATGGATGCATTCATTCGAGTTTTTCATTGGTATTCATCCTTTTGCAATTTATGGAATAGCATATCTATCCTAGTTGAAATCACAACCATCCATCTAATTGAGTTTCAAGAGCAACCGAAACATGTTGTTTAGCCACACTGAAATGATGATCTAATTAGACGAATACTTTGGCCAAGATTAAATTTAAAAACATGGAATCTCAATAATGAACAATCAAAGTAAAACCATAATTCGGATTTTAAAGAATTTTATATTATATAATCCAAAAACTGATGTTGTATTAGCACTACAAGAAAAATGTCATTTAGTGACACGCATTTTTAGTGACACAAAAAAAAGTGTCACTATATCTTGTTTTTAGTGACACTTATAAAAAAGTGTAGGTATAGATCGAGCAATCTTTTACCCATACTTTTTCTAAATTAGTGACACAAACACATACATTTTTAGTCACGTACTATATATCTATATCCACTCCACTTTTACCCACGCTTTTTGTTTCGTAGGTAAAAGATTTGATACTTATAGTGACACTTTTTTTACAACAAAATGAGTGTGTAAAATTGGAGTGGGTATAGATATATAGTGACTAAAAATGTATGTGTATGTGTCACTAATTTAGAAAAAGTGTGGGTAAAATATTGCTCTATACCTACACTTTTTCATAAGTGTCACTAAAAGTAAGATATAGTGACACTTTTTTTTATGTCACTAAAAGTGTGTGTCACTAAATGACACTTTTCTTGTAGTGTAGAAAATAAGAAACACACGAATTTAATAAACATACATGATAAATAAATGATAAAAAGTTAGAATAAATAAAATTCAAAACAAAAAGGCACCTAAAATGGCTCCAATTGTAGCTCGCCTACCACTTGCTATTTTTGGCCTATAATTAAAGCCCATGTCATTGCTCCTACTAAAGTTTCAACTCAAAAATATAAACAACTAGGTTGTTTAACCCGCGTGTTGCAGCGGGATCGTAAATTGTATTTTTATAAATATATTACATTAAATAATAAAATAACGTTAGCTAATGATCATAATCTTCACCCGAGAATCACTCTCTGCCTTCGATCGAAGTTTATAAATAGAAAAAATGTGATTGATCAACCAACAAAATAATGCAAAATTTGTCATTTTAAAAATAGTTGAGACAAAAACAATTTTATGTCTGAATGTAGAAAAAAAGAATGTGATTATAATGACATATTCGTCCATTTGTATAATATAATATATCAAACGTCATAACAAAAAAAACAATTATATATAATATATAATATAATATAATTAGTCAGCTACATATCTACGTACCTGATAAAAATAGTTTCGACGATAACAAATTTTATTCGGAATGCAGACAAAAATAATGCGATCACAATAATATATTCAAATTTAAAGAAAATTATATAATACATCAAAAGTTATCACAAAAAAAAATGTTATATATCATATATATAAAGTAAAAATAAGTCACTCGTTTACCTACATGCCAGCTAGTTTTACTATTCAGTGAACAGTGAAGGAGTGCGATTGATCATTCACCTAATTAATAAAAAATTTGTCAGTTTAAAATAGCTGAGACGAAAAACAATTTTATATTAAAATGTAGATAAAAGGAAAGCAATCATAATGATGTATTAGAATTTTTATAAATATAATACATCAAACGTTATAATAGAAAAACAAAACAATTATATATCATATAAAATAAAATACTTAGTCAGTTGCATATCTGCCTGCTTAATGAAAATAGTTTCGACGGTAATAAATTTTATATCGAAATGTAGATAAAAATAATGCGATCATGATGATGCATTCAAATTTTTATAAAATATAATATATCAAAAGTTATTATAGAAAAGCAAAAACGTTGTATAATATATATAAAGTAATAAAATAAGTCAGCTGCTTACCTGCATGCTTGAGCTGCCTGGCAGCCTGCTTTACAAGTAATAAAATAAGTCAGCCGCTTACCTGACAGCCTGCTTTACTGATCATTGAAGAGTAACAACGTTTGCAAATAGTTAATTATATTAGAAATTAGAAATCCTTTCGTTGCTTTACATTTCCAGCACGAAATAGTGGAAATCAATCTTTAGCTGGAGCTTGGGTGTTATAAATGATCAAGGTGATGGCTACAATGCTTTGTTCCAAAAAGTGGCAAAATTATAGAGAGCAAATAAGAATATTGAAAGAACCCAATTGTCGACGAATAAATAGATCATTGATGAATAAATGAATTTTGAAATTGTTTCATTCATGTTGAACTGAAACAAATATATGTGAGAAACACATAAAGGTTACTTGTTTGCATCTAATGGACATGATTCGCTGTTAGTGGACTTTTAGGATCTCAAAGACACTAATATCAATTGTAAGGGGCTGCTATGCAAAACAATTCATTAGGACCGAGAATCTTTGATAATTGATACATTGATGGTATTGATGCTACTGCTTCTTTAAAATTTTGTAGAAAGATGATGCAAATAAACGAACATAGGAAGAAAAGAAGCACACAATATAGTCCAGACATTTCAGCAATTAATTAACTACTGTGAATGAAAATTTTCAACCCGTGATTTTTGTTTAAGAAACTTACCAGTAGAATAGTCTTGTTTTTCGACTGATTGCGACAATCACTACAATTGGCGCTCTTTCATTGATCGCCTACAATGAATTCTAGAAGATCTGAAGCATGTAACAAGCAGAAGCAGGGACATATTGTTACAATAACCTGAAAGCTTAAAACAACTCAAAAATAATAGTAGAAACATATAATTGCAATTGCAGTGTCATTCTTGTGAAACAACCTCAATTAAGAACATAAAAAGATAAAACACAATGACATCCATCATCAATCCCAGTATGTTTAAGAACTAATAATACTCAAAAATTTAAATTAAATTCTAAATGGCAGGATTACCTCATCTCATTGGAACCCTAATTCAGAAGGGCCTGAAGTGATTAGATATCCCATGGTGCACCATCATTTGCACCGATAATGCAAAATCAAACCCAGAAATTGATGGAAGATGGAAGCATGATAAACACATACATTTCATCAAATAGTTAGCATGCAAGATGGAAAACAGTTGAAAACTATGACACAAATTAAAGCTTCCAAATCGATGAAATGGAAACCATGAAACCAAGTTTGTATGCTTACCAGGCTTGTTTATCGGATGAAAAAGAATCACATACGCAATTGAAGTATCTCTGAAGCCTGGAATTGGAAATTGGAGCTTCAAAATCAGTGAAATTGAAACCATGGCAGCGATCAACTGCATACATGCTGATAAAGAGACATCTAGAGATGATAGATTAATGATGATTGAATGATTCTAAACTGCAATTCAAAACCCAATCGTGATTGACGAGAGAAAACAAGTTGAGATAAGTTTAGGAGAACCGCCAGTGAAGAAGCGATGGCAAAGGATGGATGCATGCGTGTTCATTTCGTAAAGACATGAACGTGTGAAGTTTTGAACCGAGGAAGATGAGAGCAGTTTTAGATGGACACGTGTGATGCTTCCCTTGGAAGTGTTGAATTTTAAAATGTAACCGGTTAAGCTCCTTTATAATATAATAATAGATATAACATGTGTTGTGACATGTCCCAATTTAAACCTATATACATCAGAAAACCCGGGAACCACTTTACAGCCATTGGATCAGGTGATTATGTGACACATGTAATGTCACATAATCAATCATGTACTCATTTTAGCAATAATACGTCACGAAGCAATAAATAATTAAACAGCACTAATTGAACATCTTTCTTTAAATCAAATCTTTGGCATGGTTTTGAAAGGTGCAAAATCAAAGTCAAGAAAAAAATTTTCTGAGTCAGCTATTGGGGGACTCGGGGACTCTATGGTTCATTTGAATTGCTAGGAATAATGTGGTATTTCAAAATTTGAAAGTCTCGGCTTCTTTGATCAATGATGGACGATATTCGGGCCAACTTGTTCACATGGATAAAATATAGGGGGACTGTAAGTCGCTAAATTGGTTGTTGTAGTGTTTAAGTCCCTCTCTTCTTTTTCAATTATGTCGGCTTGCTAGCTTTATATATTAATAATTATCTCGTTGGTTTCTAGTCCGAGGTGATGGCATAGCCGTACCGCGTAGCTTTGTGCTAATTTCCTTGTGTTGTTAAACAAAAAACTAATTGAAATTACTTAATTAGCTAGCTCGTCACAAAAAAGTTTAATTATTAAATTTAGGAGTGGCAATTTCAGCCCATTCAAGCAAACGAGTCAAACGAGTTGATGACCAAAAGTCATAAATTTTACATAATTTTGAAATTTTTTTCAAAGAACAATTTTTTTAATACACCGTTTTATAAATTTTTATTTTTTTTTTTAAAAAAAGTTATGTTCTATCTTAGTTTTTTACAATGAGTCCAATTAACTGTTCGACCCGTTTGGCCCGTTGGGTCAACAATATTGCCACCCCTAATTAAAATATACCAAAATATTTTAATATTCAAAAGTCCAATGCCGAAAATTGGTTAGTAGTTTATGACATTCTTTCTATAGATTATTATAGTATTAGACACACACCTAATACGAATAACTATAGAAAAGACATAGTAAGTTTTACATATATGAAAAACAATATATATGCTTTCAAACCACTATAATTACGATTTGGTAGATGTTTTTTTTTCTTGAATATGACGAACCTATTTGATCAATAAGTCTAGGCATATATATATATATATATATATATATATATATATATATATATATATATATATATATATATATATATATATATATATATATATATATATATAGAAAGATATTATTATTAGACGGCAAAAAGAAAAATAAAACTACTGATATTCCTAAGTTTTTCAATACAATATATTATATATATATACCGGCCATGATCCTCTTGTTGACACATTACTAGCTACACCAATTGCCATCGTGCATATGCTCTTGAGGGCTACTCATTGATATCATCCATGTGTTTGTTAGTAATCGATCGTTTAGTATAAATTCTCCGATCGATAGAATTCTTTAAGCACAAATTAACTCCTCCGATCAATGGCATCGTCGTCAACTTCATCCATTCAAAGAACCTTTAAGTATGATGTGTTTTTAAGTTTTAGAGGTGAAGACACCCGTAGGAACTTTGTCGATCATCTCTATTCAGCTCTTCGTCAGAAAAGCATAAACACTTACAAAGATGACAAGAGAATCAAGAAAGGAAAAAGGATCAGTGATGAACTCATGAAATCCATTGAAGAATCAAAATTCCACATCATTGTTTTCTCCAAGAACTATGCGTCTTCGTCTTGGTGTTTGGATGAACTTGTGAAGATTATGGAGTGCCAAAAGACGACTGAGCATACTGCTTACCCCGTCTTCTATGATGTGGAACCATATGAAGTCCGCAAACAAAGTGGAGCAGTTGGAGAAGCCTTCACCAAACATGAAAAGGAAGAGGCTGCTGAGAAATGGAGAGAGGCGTTGAAAGAAGCAGCCGATCTGGCTGGGTGGGAGTTAAGAAACACCGTTGATAGGTAATTCTTCCTTCATCATATTTCAGAAATAGTATACCATTCGATCTTTTACTAAAACCTAAGTATGATAGATTTGAAACTAACTGTTCATGCTAATTGAATTTTCTTTGAAGATACAGGCATGAAGGAAAATTCATCACAAAAATTGTTGAAGAGATTTCACTAGAATTACATTCCATTGATTCAAGCGTGGATGGAAATTTAGTCGGCATGGTGACACGGATAAAGGATGTTATTTTATCTTTACAACCAGGTTGTGATGATGTTCGCATGATAGGTATCAAGGGGATTGGAGGTGGTGGGAAGACAACTTTGGCCAGGGCTATTTTTGATCAAATATGCTTCCGGCCAGTTCGAAGGTAAAAGCTTTGTTGAAAGTGTCAGGGAAGTATCGAAAAACCCTTTGTTAGGATTGAAGTTATTGCAACAACAAATCCTTTCAGATGTCTCATATGAAAAAGGCATCACCGTAAGTGGTATTCATGATGGGAAAAAGAAGATGAAAGAGATGATGGATCATAGAAAGGTTCTTGTGGTTCTAGATGATGTAGATCATAAAGACCAGCTCGATGCATTAGCTAGTGAGCGTAGTTGGTTTAAGCAGGGAAGTCGAATTATCATTACATCAAGAGATGGACAAGTGCTGGTTGCTCATGGAGTGGACATGATTCTTGATGTCAATTTGTTATCGCATGACGAAGCACTTTGCCTCTTTAGTAGGTATGCATTTGGGAGAGAGATCCCAGTTCAAGGGTATGAAGAGCTATCAGGACAAGTTGTACGTTATGCTGCTGGTCTACCCTTAACAATCAAAGTCTTGGGTTCTTTTCTTTGCGGTAAAAATGAGAGTGAATGGAATGATGCTCTTGAAAGACTGAAAACAATTCCGTTGAAGGAAACGCTGGTAAAATTGGAACTGAGCTATGACAGTCTAGAGGATGATTACAAGGAAATATTCCTAGATGTTGCATGCATATTGAAAGGTCAGCGGAAAGATAAAGCAATCAAAGTGCTAGAAAGCTGCGGATTTCATGCTAGAAATGGTTTAAAAGTTCTTGAGCAAAAATCTCTGATAACAATTTCTGAATATGAGATCTTGGGCATGCATGACCATATAGAAGAGATGGGAAAGAATATTGTTCGCCGTTTGCACCCTGAAGAGCCTCACAAACTTAGCCGATTATGGATTGCCAAGGAAATTGAAGATATATTGGCTAATGACTTGGTGAGGACCCAGTTTATTTGTAAATTGAAGAAAACCTACACATTTGCTTTTAACTGTGTTAATTATGACATAATTGGAATGGTTACTGTTTTATGTGCTACAGGGTACCGAAGCAACAAGGTGTATAACACTTGAGAATTGGACATGCAGTTCTGAAATTCATATGAGAGGTTTTAGAAAAATGAAGAAACTTAGATATCTTGAATTAACAAGTCCATGGGGCGATGGAGAGAATTGGTTATTGGATGAAGTTAGTCAATACTTTCCAAATGTTTTACGATATCTGAGTTGGAAAAGTTACCCTTTTCGGTCTTTATTCATAACATTTCAAGCAGATAATATTGTTGGGCTTGAAATGCCTTTTAGCAAAATTGAACAACTTTGGGAAAGGGGTGAAAGAAAGGTAGAATAGTGATTGATTGGTGGTTTTACTTACATGCATGCTATACATATTTGTTACTACGCCAACATTCATATTTTTCTTTTCTTCTTACAGTTTCTCAACAAGCTCAGATTCCTCAACCTCATTCATTCAAAGTTGAGGACCCTTGACCTTGGTTTGCTTCTGAATCTAGAGACGTTAAATCTTGCAGGATGTCATGATTTGGTAGAACTTCACATGCCCCTTAGATGTCTAAAGCTCAAATTCCTTGACCTCAGTTATTCAAAGTTGCAGACCCTTGACCTTGGGTTGATTCCTAATCTTGAGACCTTATGCCTTGGACTATGTACGAATTTGATAAAACCTTACATGCCTGTGCAATGTTTAAAGCTCAGATCCCTCGACCTTGGTTATTCAGATCTGAGGACCCTTGACCTTGGGCTGACTCCAAATCTCGAGACTTTGAGAGTTAATGAGTGCTATCATATGGTAAAACTTTGCATACCCATTCTATGTCTGAAGCTCAAATCCATATGCCTCAGTCAGCTAAAGTTGAAAACCCTTGACCTTGGGCTGGCTCCGAATCTTGAGAAGTTGGTTGTTCAACAGTGTTATAGTTTGGCAGAACTTCAAATGCCTGTGGAATGTCTAAAGCTGAGATTTCTTGACCTTAGATATACAAAGTTGAGGACCTTTTCCCTTGGGCTGACTCCGAATCTTGAGACATTGATTGTTGAAAATTGTCATGATTTGATAGAACTTGACATGCCTCTTAGATGCCTAAAGCTCACATTGCTGTCCCTTCATCATTCTAAGTTAAAGACTGTTGACCTGGGGTTGACTCCGAATCTCAAGAAGTTAGATCTTGAAGGATGTCATAATTTGGTAGACCTTCAGGCTCCCATTGGGTGTCTAAAAAAGCTTGTCTACTTAAACTTAAGCGGTTGTTCGAGGTTTAAATCTTTTCTGTTTAACAAACAGTTTGAATCACTCGAGGTTGGTTCTTTATCTGAGTTGCATCTGATTGCGGAGCCTTTGGATATATGCCCATTGCACTCTGACAATAATTTGCCAAAATTTCGGTTTACATGTTTTTATAAAGAACATCCAGTCTCATCTTTTGGAAATCTTGAGAAGTTTATTTCTGTAGGTCTTTGTGCTTGCACAAACCTTGAAAGTTTATCAGGAATCATTTGTACTTTACATTGTTTAAGCAAGCTTAAACTTGAAGGCAGTATTCCAAAGGTGCCTGAGGACCTTGATCAGTTGCAATGTCTGGAGGAGCTAACTTTGTTGTCTACAAACATCATACATCTTCCAGATAGCATTCAAAAGCTGAAAATCTGAAATCTCTCGAACTTAACTCATGTTGCCATCTTGAAAGGTTACCAAAAGATCTTGGCCAATTAGAACGTTTAGAGAAGTTAATCCTAATAGAGTGTATAGTTTTACGAGAAATCCCAAACAGCATATGTAGAATGTACAGCCTAAAATATTTCTATCTCTCGTATTGTACTCTAGTTGAGAATTTGTCTGTGGAGCTTGGACACTTAGAATTTTTAGAAGAGTTAAACATAGAAGGCACAGGCATAAGTCACCTTCCGCAAAGCATTTTTCGATTGAAAGGTCTTCACATTGTTGGGTCTAGATGGCAGCTTCAGTTTTATGGTTTCACATCTGAGATACAAACTCTATTCGGAACCTTCTACATAATAGTTCCATGAATAACAAAGGCAGCCACTGCAGGAGGTATGATTTTGAGCTCCTTTAACGGATCATGAGGAACTAGATCACTCCGCCTACTTATCTATATGATGGTTTTATTGAGGGATTAATGTATGATTCTCAGAACTAACTCCTGAAGTAGGATTGTCATCAATGTGAAATCTTTTTCATCCATAATTATTATGTAAAGACATTCTACCTCCATGGTGATGCCCCGAAGCGATTGGGTCTATTCGAGCAATTGGAAGCTAAGATAAATCAAATCTCTGTGTTACGAAGTTTTTGTATTACGTGCTTTTAAATTTCCATACATAACTGTAATGCAATGCCTTCAAGGGTTGGTGTGTGTGTGTGTGTGCATGTTCGTGTGTCGGGGTGGATAATAATCAAAGAGAAAGCCATTAACTATGAGATCAGCAACTCGATTGAAAAATCATATTTGATATTAAGCATGCTCTTTAAGTAATTCTAGACAGCTTACAAGAAGAAACTAGTTATGCTTACACACACAATTATAATCTAGAAAACAGTGGAAATACACCAAATTTGTTTTCGAATCCATAAAGGGCAATCATTGGTGCACCAAGCTGCTTGCATCAGCATACCGCAAAATCGTTTAGTTTGTTGTGACTATATATATGCTCATTTTGAGCAATCAAGATCAGATCATCAAGCACCACTCTTGATGGTTCATACCACCTTATTATGTTGCTGATAAGTTTTCAAAACTGGAATTCGATCTCATACTATACTCGGCAACGAGCTTTGCAAATGAAGACGATTTATCTTCAAGTAACTTAGTTGGAGAATCATATTCGTCAACCAGACCTGCATAACAAAAAGTAAAGGATTTCAAGACTTAAACCCAGCAGACACAATGAGACCCAACTAATTAGTTGCTTAACGAACCTTGTTCTAGGACCAAAACCATGTCGCTATCGAGCACAGAGGTGATACGATGTGCGATCATTATCACAGTAGAGTCGGTGAAGTGTTTAGCGAGCGTTTGCTGGATCATGCCATCAGTTGCTGTGTCTACTGATGCAGTAGCCTCGTCAAGTACTAAGACTTTGGTTTTCTTGAGCAGCACGCGCCCAAGACACACCAGTTGCCTTTGTCCCACGCTCCAGTTCTCTCCATTCTCGGTAACTATAACGTTTTTTTTTATGAAAACAAAAATGTTACGAATGTTCAATAAGCATTATCTCATTGCAAGAGTCTGTATATGTATTCCCATCCGCAATGTATTTTATTACACGCAGTGACGGAACTTGAACATTTTAATTGGAGGGGCTGACATTATTATATGTTCCAATTTTTGGAGGGATCAGAATGAAAAAGGAATACATTTTTAAGGTTATATATAAAACACCATTAACACTAATTAATGGAGGGGCCAAAACCCCCCCTTAGTCCCCATAATGTTTCGCCCCTGATTATACGACGAATCCAAATAAAAATGTTCGACATAAAGATATGAACAAGAGTACAAGACATACCTGATGAGTCGAGCTTCCCGTCCTTACTCCTCACTTCATCTCCAAGCTGGCACTTATCGAGAGCCTGAAGTAACAATATAGTTAGATTTACAGCACTGCTCATATGGTGAACTTTAAAAGGATTGAATTCCATTTCTATAATTTTAGCTACCTCCCAAATCATATCATCCGTATACTCTTCAAGGGGATCGAGGTTGCTTCGAATAGTTCCCTCAAACATGGTTGGATCTTGAGGAATTATGCTCAATCTTGAACGAAGATCATGAAGTCCGATTGTGGATATGTTAACTCCATCTATCAGAATCTCTCCAGCCGCTGGCTCCACCAGGCGAAAGAGTGTTTGTATTAGAGTAGACTTCCCACTACCGGTTCTTCCTACAATCCCGGTTTTCTTTCCCCCCTTGAAAGTGCATGTTAGGCCTTGCAACACGAGTGGCATATGTGGGGCATACCGAACCTTTTCGTAGAAACCATTAGATTTAATAACACAATAAACTTTACTTGTACAAGATTTATGCAAGGAAAGAGTATGGTTAATTAAGTACCTGTAGATGACGGATATCGACTTCTCCCTGTGAAGGCCACTGATTATCGGGCCTATTTGATTCTATAACAAGAGGAGGTTCACTCGGGATAGAAGAGTACTGCAATATTCTTTCAACTGATATAATTTTGTTTTCGAGATTGGTAAGAGTCCATACTACCCATCCTTGCAGCGTGTTCAATGTAAGCCCGTAAGTAACAGCCAACCCTGCAATACTGGGATCTATCGTTCCCGCCGGGATGGAAATCAAGAAGATTAAAAACGCAGCAAACGTGAAAGTAGACAGCATGTCCAAACGTATGCCTAACCATTCCATGGCTGCAGCAGCATGGAACTTCGGCCTGGCAAAATCATCATTTAGTTTCAGATTCAATTCCTGGAATCTTCCTTGTTGATCAAAGCTCCTAATTGTCATCGATCCTGATATTGTTTCAGCAAAATTTTGTATCACTGGACCTTTACAAACTCCAACAAGACGTGCCATTTCTCTTGCCGAAGGCAAGTAATATTGCTGTAACCAGATGCACAGTCCTGCAACCGGAACGAATACAATGATCACCTGCCAAGCAACCTGTGACATAACTATGATGATGCCAAGAAGTTGAATGATCGCAAATACAAACGATCCAACTTGGTATGGAATTTGCAAGTCCACTGCACTTTGGTCTGTCGATGCCTATAAACAAACCCACATGTTAAAAACAAACAGGAGTATCATTACTGCAAAACAAGTATGCATGAGAAGAAGACACATTCTCTTACTCTATTTAGTATTCGTCCACTTGGCGTAGAGTCGAAGAAAGACATTGGTGATCTGAAAATAGCCAAGTGCATTTTGTGGAAGAGAAGTGTGGCTGCTTTATAAGCAACCGTTGCAAGAAGCAATCCTCTTGCAAGTATGCACAATGCACATCCAGCTGCTAAAGATACATAAACGATGATGAGGGTAGAGCCGGTGACCGGGGCTGGATCACTTGCTGATACTGGAGACGCCCAAGCCATCCAGTAATTGCTTCCGATTTGAAGTATTTGGAATATAACTTGTGAAATCACTATAAATGGCGCAAGAGCCCCTCCATAAGCCGTTGTTATGTATTGCCAATAGACCGAGAAGCCTACTCGTCCTTTTTCTCGTTCTTCTTCTTGAACAAGTTGTGCTTTTGAACACGATATATCATCTGTTTTATCGTTTTGAGTATCGTTTGTATTTTTCTTAGAACTCTCCATTCCTTCCTGAACACTTGTCCCTATGGAATCAATCGCTGATAACGCTTCTTTGTGTGCACCTACAAGCTCCATGAAATGACTTCCGGAATTGAGAATGTCATTGTACTTTCCAGCTTGTGTAATCCTTCCATCTTTTAGAACCAAGATGAGATCTGCAGCCGGTAAGAACTCTACTTGATGTGTGACATAAATCACCGTCTTCGAGTCCAGATATCTTAACATGCATTCCTGTAATTGAAGCCAATGGGAAAGGAATCTTAGATGATTTCCTTCAATCTTTTAAATGCATTTAAAACAACAAATAGTTCATGGGAGCAAATTAAAATACATTAAAAATCACTTACTTTGAAAAGATGACTTCCTGTATGAGCATCAACAGCGCTAAACGGATCATCAAAAAGATATATATCAGCATCTTGATAAAGAGCCCGTGCAATCTGTATTCTCTGCTTCTGACCACCACTCAAATTGATCCCTCTTTCACCAATAACCGTCTGATCACCGAATGAAAGAATTTCAAGATCTTTCTTCAAACAACATGCCTCAAGAACCTTCTCATACCTCTCTCTATCCATCTCCCTACCAAACAAGATATTATCTTCGATCTTTCCACTCTGTATCCATGGAGATTGAGCTACATATGCCTTTGTTCCTTCTAATTTTACATTTCCAGATATCTTCGACACCTCTCCTAGGATACAAGAAAGTAAGCTCGACTTCCCTGAGCCAACAGTGCCACAAACAGCAACCCTCATCCCATGGTTCACTCTAATGTTTATATCTTTTAATGTCGGGTTAGAAGATGCATTTGCATCCCACGAGAAATTCCCATTTATTATCTCAATAGCCGTATTAGAACTGCCATGTGGAACCTTCTCTATAGCATTAGAATCTATGTCACTGAGGCGAAGATATGTAGCAATGCGATCAAGCGAGACCTTAGTTTGGAAAAACACTGATATGGAATCCGGAAGATTGTAAATAGGCTCTTGAAGTATTTTAAACGTTGCGAGTGCAGAGAGAACCTTTCCTGATTCAAGAGGAATGCCAGCAAACAAACATGTAGCAAAAGTGACGACAGCCACAACGATTGGAGCACCCCAGATCAGGAAAGTAGTCATGGCCAACGTATACATGTACTTTTTCAAAGCTCCTTCTTCTTCATCCCGGAGTTTGATAATTTTCGACAAAAACTTCATCTCCCAACCCTGCAGCTTAAGAATCCTCATGTTTCTCAAGATTTCGGATGTTGCTTTCATCCGCTTATCTTTAGATTTCATCAAGTCATCTTGAAGCTTTTCTTGTATATTTCCTAGTGGAATATTAGCCAACAATACAAGAATCGTGGCGATTAATGAAGCAATCATAGCAAGCCCGAGATTCCTATATAAAAGTGCCAATGCCACGCCTACTTGCACAAGGACTAGCCAAAAATCGTGCATATACCAAGCATAGTCTCCAATTCTTTCAGCATCAACAGCCATGAAGTTAATGATCTCACCACTTGAGCTTCCTTGCTTGGACTGGCCGGAAATGGTCAAACCCTTTTGGTAAATCATGGCAACGATAGCAGACCTAGCTCTAATCCCAGTTTGCTGCAGCTTAAAATACCAATGTCTCTGTGTGAAACACCCGACAATCTTCGAAAAGAAGAATATAGCCACCAAAACTAAACCTTGGTTTTCAAAATCTTGGTGCCCATTCAAGTATTGAACAAATGCATCAATAAGGTACGGACCAACAAAACTAGACAACGTAGATACTAAAGCGAGAAATCCTGTAATAACTACTTCCTTCCACACTATGTATAACAACGCTTTCGTGAGACCGAATGTAGTGATTTGGTTATTCCCATCGCTTAAAGACTCTACTTTGTTCTTCAAAACAGGAAAGGCTTGTGCAACACTATCGATATCCGAAAGATACGGCACATCTTCAAGGTCTAATGGTTTTCTATTCCCTTTTGAAATTACAGAATTCATCCAAGAAAATGTCAGCAAGCTAAAGAAGCCTGCTTTTTCATAAGTTGATGAGATCCCACCCTTAACTGTAGGCCCCCTAGAATTCAGAAGGGGTTCTTCAAGATTATGATTTTGACCTTCTTCCTCATTTTTATGGGACAACCCCACAAAACAAAGAAACAACCCAATGAAACTAGACACAGAATCAGACACAAAGAACAGAGATGGTGAATTATGGGTTCTTTTGTAGTAAACATAATCCACCACAAGAGAATAACAAGAAACAGAGAAAAAAAAGACCCACCAAACCCTCAAAACAAATGGATACTTTGAAGATATTGTCGACGAATTCGATACAAGAGTGTGTAAATACACAGAAACAAGTAACCAAATAACGGTTCCAAGAACAGAATGCAAAAGGGTCACGATCTTTTCATCACTCCAGCCACTTTTATACCAATAAAAATTGTTCAAGAAACATAATACAAGATTAAAGAGTGAAAGAACAAGCGAACATGAAAGAGTTTGTTTGTGAAGATAAAACGCACCAAGACTCTGTTTTGGAACCACAATTCGATCAACCTTGAACCGTTTGTAGAGCCAAGAGATTAAGATGAAAACCAAGAAAACAGATTGTACGACAGCAATACACCCATGTAAGAAGATTGGGCTTAACAAGAAATCAGTCGCAGGATTCAACGTACCCAAGATTGAGATTGAAGGTCCAGAATTTTCCATTGTTAACGACGCAAATGGGTATTGAAAATTTGAAAGATTTTATTGTTTTCGCTATTGTTGACGCCACCACTCCCTCAGTCTAACTGTAAATTAAGCACGGCGGGTTATGGGGTTTTAGGGTGTTTCATGTGTGGTTTTATAGTAATTTTCTTTTTCAGAGAGAGAGTCAAACATGTGAGAGAGAGAGAGAGAGAGAGAGAGAGAGAGAGAGAGAGAGAGAGAGAGAGAGAGAGAGTCAAACATGTGTATCTTGGAAAAATAACGTGGTGGCCAAGAATCAGTGGGGCGGAGACAACAATGAACAATCGCAACAACATTGGAGAACAACAATTGATAATAGGTGTGTGGAATTTTGGATTGGGGATTATATTTTTGTATTTCTAGATAATTTTTGGTATTTTTCGAGTAGAAGATGATGAATCGTATTGAAGATGGGAGTTTGATGATCACTATATTTGACAACGATTATACAAATAATGTTAAATTATTGTTTCTTGATTACTATGTTTGACTTAAAATGTCATATCTATTTAATTCTCATCAAATAAATAAATAAAATAAAAGACGAAATATTTATTTGGTATAAATCCACGCGTGTCAGTTATAGATTTTAAAAAGAATAAAGAAATTTAAATCAAATTTATCCAAATCTAATATAATCCACTTTTAAATTCAAATCAAATCAAATCAAACAAAATCTAATACTCTACTAACTTAACTAAATCTATCCAAATCTAATATAATCCACTTTTAAATTCAAATCAAATCAAACAAAATCTAATAATCTACTAACTTATTAATTATAAGATAATATAATAAAAGTTTTAAAAAATATATAAGAAAATATTTACTCTTCATATGTATTTAGAAATATACAAAATTAATAGGTCATAATATATAATAATATCACATTATATACTTTTGTATAAAAAATAATATTTATATCTTTATATTTTTATTTATTATATTTTATATATATTAAAAATATCTGCGTAATACGCGGGTAATAAACTAGTATATTTATAAAGTTTCATTTTGAGCTTGAAATTTAGACTTGAGTCAGGTTTTAAGCTTTGAGTTTTAATCTCGAACTAGTTTATTACTCGCGTATTACGTGGATATTTTTAATATATAAAAAAGATAATAAATTAAAATGTAAAGATATGAATATTATTTTTTTAAACAAATATATATATATATATATATATATATATATATATATATATATATAGTTACTTTCTTATATTTTTTTTAAACCTTTGTTATATTATAATATAATTAATAAATTAATATAAGTTAGTAGAGTATTAGATTTTGTTTGAATTTGAAAGTAGATTATATTAGATTTGGATAGAATTAAATAAAATTTCTTTATTATTATTAAAACTCATAAATGTCACGCGTCGATTCATGGTGATGACACGTGGCTTCACAAGAGAAGAGTATAGTTACTTTTTTATTAGTATTTATTATTATTATAGATTATGGGTTATAGATTTATAAATTATAGATTTGATAATACTCAGCTTAATTAAGCCCCCTGAGTTTTAAACAATGCATTGAATTTTCATGTTTTAAAAGGGTTGTTTAAATACTTCGTTTTCCAATATTATAGAAACGTTAGATCCTTTTTTGAGATAATTACAAAAATAGTCATTTTTCACATGTTTATTCACTTTTTAGCCACTTTATATACATTTTATCAAAATAGTCACACTTTACGTTACCAAATTTACGTGATAGCCACAATTTACGTGATTTGTACTTTTTTTCATTTTTTAATGCATTACGTTACAAAAGGTGTCTGGTCACATAAATTGTTTTACTTTACGTGACCATTTTTGCTCCTTCCCTATGAACGTTTGGTGGGATGTCTTGTCACACTTTACGTTACCACATTACGTGATAGCCACAATTTACATGATTTGTACTTTTTTTTTCATTTTTTAATGCATTACGTTACAAAAGGTGTTTGGTCACGTAAATTGTTGTACTTTACGTGACCACTGATTTGTACTTTTTTTTCATTTTTTTAATGCATTACGTTACAAAAGGTGTTTGGTCACGTAAATTGTTGTACTTTACGTGACCATTTTTGCTCCTTCCCCATGAATGTTTGGTGGGATGTCTTGTCGCACTTTAAAATGTTTTTTTAAGCATTCATTACATTTTTATGGGGAATGAACAAATTTTTAAAAGTGGTCACGTAAAGTACAACAATTTACGTGACCAAACACCTTTTGTAACGTAATGCATTAAAAATGAAAAAAAAAAGTACAAATCACGTAAATTGTGACTATCACGTAAATGTGGTAACGTAAAGTGTGGCTATTTTGGTAAAATGTATATAAAATTGCTAAAAAGTGAATAAAGATGTGAGATGCGGCTATTTTTGTAATTATCCCTTCTTTTTTTGTTGTATATTTAATAATTGTTGGTTAAAATATCCATTGTAAGTTGTAACTCTTAAAACTCCCGGTAAAACATATGATTGTAATAGTATTTAATTTCAACTAAAATGAATCATATTTAATGTTACATTTATTAAGATCTTTTATCGTATTATATTTAGTAGACTTAATGATATATAAACTATTTAAGTAACTATGTCAGCATATTCTATTTAGAATAAAATTATTGTGACTAATACAAATTTAAGTCTCCATAAAACTCAATCCCAACTTTCCGAAACAAAATCAAAAACACATTTCGAATTTCAATCTTACGCAATTATATAAAATATATGAATGATTTTTTTTTTTTTTTGCTGATTAATGATTCAGTCTTTTATGGTTGTGAGCAATTTTACTTGTGCTTATTACTATTCCCATCAAAACTTTTGTAACCCTTCACAAAAGAATGGCAAAGTGTGTTTTGAATGACTTTGATTCGAATGTGATGGGAGTCACGATGATGAAAAAGATGATGATAAAAAAGCAACAAAAAAAAGAATTAAAGATAATAAAGTGTTTAATTTCTTGTATCGCTTTGATGATCACAATATTATTTTTTCACAATTATATAGAAAACAAAATTATTATAAAAAAACTGATGATAACTAGTACAACTATTTATATATAAATGCAACACCAACGTTGTGTTCTTGATGAAGAGAATGGAAAGAAATAAAGGTGAAAGGAAATAAATAATGAAATACCAGAAAGATTTGTGTGTTCTTTGATTTTTTTTTTTTTTAAGGGGGAAATGGATGGGAAATAAAGAGAAACCCTTCTAAATTCTATCATCTTAGTTTTGAGAAGAAAGAAGATGATGAATGTGGAGAAAATGATCTTGTGTTCTTCATCATCTTTCTCATCCTTCTTCTTTTCTTTCCTCGCCTTCACTTTCTCTGTTTTTTCCATCTTTTTCTTTCTTTTAATGAATTATTTGGAGAACAGTATCAGTAATAACGTATTACAACAGCAACAGTAATAATACCGGAAAGAAACAATCTTAAAAGTACAATCCGGATAACAGTTTGTTACAGTCGGTTAAGAAATATTGAATATACTAGACACAGGCGGATTTATGTATTGAGGTTGGGGGTCAAATGACCCCTATAATTTTTATTTTTGGTATTTTATATCTAGTTGAAATTTTTTCTACCCCGATAAATTTTAAAGTTCGACACCCCATATCTTAATTATCTTTTATAAAATTTATATATAGAAAATTTTCTATTAAAAAATCTAAGAAAAGCGTACAAACTTAACTTAACAGTTTGTTATCCATTTAGCAAATATAAAAGGAATACGTAAACTTGTGTATGAGTTTGATAATTTATTAAGCACTCTTGAGTATCATTGACTTTAAGCTAGGATAAATTTTATGGATCATTAAATTCTTTTTCCTCTTATCCTTTATTGTTTAAGTGTTTAATTCAAATGCAAAATACTAGGCTAATAAATCGTTATCTTTTAACACTAGGTAAATGTAAGTTAAATTATTAGATTAGATTGTTATTGTTGATTTGTTAACATAAGTATTATTAAATTTTTTATTTTATTATATAATATGGACCAATTTTGAAAAGAAAGTTATCATGATCCAAAAAAATTATTTGTCAATGTTTCAGATAATGATCTAATAACTCGTTTTCAAATTATGAAACCTTGTAGAGGACAATTATAGAATCTAAATTCTTTGGGTTTGTAATTAATTTGTAGCTGTTACTTATTTTTTTTATTTAATCAAAATATACCGATTTGAATTTTTGAAGTCTGAAATTTTTTTAAAGGACCACAAATACTCGTATTTTTGTAGCGTTGTTAAATTCCGACCCCTAAAAAAATTCTAAATCTGCTCACTGATATTAGAACTATAATTATGTATGCTTTTAACTTTAGTATAACACATAACAATATCTGTATGCGGTAAAAGAAACAATTACACACGAGTAGATGTGAAAAAGGGAAAATAAAAAAAAAAAGAAAAGAAAAATTTCTATCCGATAATGTTTTATAAGTCAATTGTGATTTTGCATTTCTTGTTATGTCACAAAACGACATTTATTGATATATTTGTATTGTATATTATTACTCTTTATATTCAATATATTTTTCTATTTTCAAATAAAAATCATAACATTGATTGTGATCTAAATGTTTGTTTTCTAAATTTTACATAAAAATTAGAAAGTGTCTAAAATTATTGTCCTGTTTTGGAAAGTAGGCATTGTGTGACGATGTGGTTTTGTGATCACAACAAAACAAAGATACATCTTTACAACTCTTTTCTAAAAACAATATTTAATCTTAAAATAATGGAAATATGGAATATCATAAAATAAGAAAAAATTACATCAAATAGTTATCTACTTTTGAGTTTGTACACATTTATTTAGTGTATCTTAATTATTGCATATTTATGTAGTGTACTTTTAAAAGTGTTCCAATTAGATAATTGTGTGACCTGATAACCGGTAACATCAGGTCACCCAACTACCTAATTGAAACATTTGTAAAAGTTTGGCTACCAAATGTATAAGTGTATAACAAAAAAAGTACACTACATAAATGTGTACAAAAAGAAAATTTGACAAAGCATGATAACCTCTTGTACAGGTCATCAAGTCATACAATTATCTAATTGAAACATTTTGAAAAGTACACTACATAAATGTATACAAATAAAAGTACATTATATAAACATGCACAAATTCAAAAGTATATAGTTATTTGGATTCATTATTCCCATAAAATTAACTATATACTTTTAAACGGATCTGTTTCGGATATTATAGTTCTTTTATCTAATTTAGTAAACTCAACTTTTTGGGGTGGACTAATTTTTTATGGTTAGTTACTAGCATAATCAGTTAAAAAAAAAAGAAGTTGACGTCATATTTTTTTGTAACACTCTCAAAATCTGGCAAAATGTCACGTCGTTTACAATACACGGGTGACTATATATAATAACTATTTCACAATGTTAGAGGTTTACACAAACAATGCTAATTAAAATCTTTAATAATACAAATAATCATGTAGAGATGATAACACTCAGTAGTACATACATCCAAAATTACATAAACATAAAGTCTCCCAAGGATGGTGATGTCAACGTACAGTCATGATGATGTTAAAACCCTCGACGGTAGCTCCTGATCCATACTTCTGCTCTGGAGCTGCCAGCCCAATCTTCTCACATCAGACTCGAATACGTAAGCTTTGACAGCTCATGAATACACAAGGGTTAGACTCTGCAATTAATACATTAACACATAAAACATTGTAATCACAACAATCTTATATCATCGGCACATCACATGCATCACTACCCTTTTTCCATTTGGGTTTGAGATCCAATAACAGACTTAGATACACATTTCAGTGGCACCGGCAGCTGGTCTTGAGAGTAAAATAGAGAATGATAAAACTCTAAATAATTAAAAGAGAAAAATAAGATGAGGAAAAGTCCGATATAAAAAAGATAGAGAGAGAAAGAAATTTTTTTCCAAAAATATTAATTTGATCTAAAGGCTCTAATGAGTTTCTATATCTTTACCATCTTTGGGGTTTTTAAAAGAGTCTCTACATACATGCATACATATGTATGTATGTATGTATGTATGTATACAGACACACACACAAAAGTTACTATTGGCATATTGTACTTATTACAACATACAAAAAAATTACTCTTACATCAAAATTTACTATCATCGTTGTCTTGTTACAATGGTGTTGTAAAATACTTGTCAAACTATATCTAAAATTTTAAGTGGATTCTACACGCAACCCTCTTCTACTTATTTTGAGTTTGTTTGTTTAATTTTTAATAAAATAATTAATCATTAAGAAATTATTTAAAAAAGTGATTTTTTTATAATTCAGTTGAAAGATAAAAAAACACATAACTTAATAGTGAAGGATATACACGAGTCGTTGGGATTGGCGGCCTAGCCAGCTTAGCCACCCTAGCGTGAAGACCGTCCCCCCACTGGCGGCCAAGCTGATTTTTCCCCTCCACGAGCTCTATCCCCTGCTAGGTTTTTTCCTCTCTCTACCTCTTCTCTCTCTAAAATTTATGGGGTCAACGAGTATTGTGATAAAAAGTTAAAAACGGTAGATATTTTCAAAGTTTTAGGATGAAAATGATGAATAGAGAAAAACTAATGTGACACTAATTTGTCCAAATGATGAGCTTGAGAGGGGTATTTATACCTCTTGGCCTAACCCACCTTTGTTATGCTTGTATCACATTTTCTCACATATATACTAGGGGTGAGCAAAAATCGAACCGGAAACCCAAAAAACCGGAAAAACTGGAAAAACCAAACTGGGAAACCGAAAAATCAAAAAACCAAAAAACCGAAGTAATTGGTTTGGTTTCGGATTCTCTCTCAAAACTGAACCGAAAAAACCAAACCAAATCGGTTTTTTAAATTAATTTAATTTTTATAAATATTTTATGTATTTATTGAGTTATTATTACTTTCACTCATATTTAATGTTATGTCCTACTCTTATATGTGAAGTAGAGAATGTTAATTGATTGGTATAATCATTATTATTGTATTTCTACATGATGAAACTATTTAAATTAATTCA
>JAANYP010007435.1:40000-107500 GCA_020465985.1 Centrapalus pauciflorus
TTTAATTAGTCAACATAATTATCAAAATAGTGTTTTTAAAATTAATTAATTTATTTCAAATTTTGACACGAATGAAAGAGTTACTTTTTGTGTTGTAACTCAAGAATGAAATATTTAGTTAATTGAAACGTTATAAAACTGAATAAAATACAATAAATCCTTTTGTAACATTTTAATGATATAATAACTTATAATATTTAAATACATATGAATTATTAAATTTTATAATATTAAGATCAAGTTATTAAAGCAAACATTGAAATTAGCTAACCGAAAATCAAAACTCGTTGAAAAGATGAATATCAACAACACATTTATGTGATCCTACTTTTAAATCGTCGAACCCTTACCTTTCAGGTCACACTTAAAACTCTTAATATTTTAAACATTTGATATTAAAAGTTGATTTAGTTTTGATTATCCTAGATAATAACATGTTATAAATTTTTTATCAATGTTCCGTGAGCAATATATTTATATAATTATTTTAAAACTTAGTGGACTCCGTTTTCCAAAAAAGAGGGTCAAAGTGTCACACAAGGTCAAGAGATAAGATAAATTTTGTCTACTCGGGACCTGCGGAGACTTTAAATTATTTCTTGTCACTCACGATCACGAATATTTGACCATTTTTCGTACGATTATTTATTTATTATTTAAGAATACTATAAAACATATAAAATATAATGAATTAAATGGTAAATATAAATATTATTTTTTTAAACAAAATTATATAAATATATATGAATAGTAATTATTTTCTTGTATTTTTTTAAATTTTTATTATATTATATTATAATTAATAAGTTAGTAGAGAATTAAATTTTGTTTGATTTGATTTGAATTTAAAAGTAGATTATATTAGATTTGGATAGAATTAAATTAAATTTGTTTATTATTTTTAAAACACATAAATGAAACGTATCAATTCATGGTGATGACACGTGACTTCACAAGAGAAGAATATAGTTACTCTTTTATTATTATTTATTTATTATAGATATAAATTTTAAGTCTATAGAACATGGATAATTTGATTAAACAGTATAACGTGGAAAAGAAAAAAGAATGAAATCCAATTTTTGGTTGGTGTATTCTCACTTCTCACGGTTAAATAAATAATATACATCTTTTTATTTTCATTCTTTATACCCATGTATTACATGAGTTTAATATAAAAATATGTATAATATTATAATTATAAAAATAATAAATTTGCTTAATTTTAGTTAATTAGTTATAAAATTAATCATATATTAGATTTGGATATATTTGTTTTGCTTTAAAATTTAAAGTAAAATTTAGTCAATCAAGTGGCAAAGGAAAGAATGACATGTGACACATCAAAGTAGAGCATGACACATGACATGTTTTTTATTCATTTAACAGTATAGATAGACTTATTTTTAAACAATTAAAATAACCATCATACATGCAAAAGTCATTAACTTTTTAGAACCAACTTGTTTGTAAGTACTAAAAAAGACCAATCTAATAAATTAGTAATAATTTTTGACTAAATTACATAAATGGTCCCTGTAGTTTATATGGAATTACGGTTTTGGTCACTGAAAAAATTTTATTACACCATAGGTCCCTAAAATCGAAAAGTTGTAACATTTTGTTCCCTGAAACTAACGACGGTTAACTCTACCGTTAGTCTTAGGAGCATTTTTGTCATTTTGTCTTTCAGGGACCATCTGTGTGATTTTTAAACTTTCTTATTCTTTTTTCCTATTTTCTTTTTTTTCTTTATATCATAATTTATTTTCATATGTATATTTTGTATTTATTTTTTATCATTTAATTATTCAAATGAAACATTTTATTTTTTATTTTTTATTTTATCTATTATTTTTTATTTGTATGTTTTATTTTATTATTAATGTTAACTTTTTAATATATTACCATAATTATTTATTTAAGATTATTAAATCATATAGCTGATTCATTTTTTTTCAATTAGATATTGAAAATCCAAGTTTTTCTCAATTATTTTTTTTCATTTAGAAAAGATAAAAATAAAAATTATTTTTAGTTTATTTTCGTTCTGAAAATCTAAAACCGAAGTGATTTATATTTTTTCTCCATTCAAAAACTTCAAAATAATAACGTGTTGAATTTTTTTCATTTGGAAATATTAAAAGTACGAGTGTTTTATTGTTTCTTCCTCGTAAATATTAAAATTACGAGTGTTTTATTGTTTTTTTTTCGTTTAAAAAAAAGGAAACAAAATATACAATTTTTCAGTTTTTGTATGAAAAAATTAAAATCGAAATGAGTCGTTTGTTGTTCGGAAAAATTAAAAATCTGACATCGTTTAGTTTTTTTTAGCCAATTTAATTGTAATTAAATGACAACCAATTTTGATTTTAGGTTTTGCGAACAAAAAACTGACGAATCGTTATGATCTGTATTTTTTGATCAAAAAAATATTGAACAATTCCAATTTTTTTAGATCCAAAAAATGATGAACCATTTTGATTTTTAATTTAAGGAACAAAATAATCATTCCGATTTTAATTCAACGGTGAAAAAATTTGCGAATTATTCCGATTTAATTTTTCGATCAAATAACGATGAACCATTTCGATTTTAATTTGTTGATGAAAACACACTAAATCATTATGATATTTTATTGTTATAAACAAAACATCCATTTCGATATTAATTTTTCTATCAAAAAATTGTCAATGACGAATTTTGATTTTTTTCATCAAAAAACCGTGAACCATTATGAATTTGGATTTTTTTTCAAACAAAATAATTATTCTGATTTTAATTAAAAGAAGATTAAAAAAAGACGAACCATTAAAATTTGAATTTTTTTCAATAAAAATGACAAAGCCTTCAAAATTTAATATTTTTTATCAAAAACTGACGAACCATTTCAATTTTTGATTTTTTCAAACCAGTAAGAATTTCAAAATTTTGATTAAATATTTTTAATGAAAAAGCTACAAACTATTATGTTTATATACTTACTCGAAATGAAAAAAAAAAAAATTCAACACTTCGTTATTTTGAATTTTTTGAATGGTGAATAAAATAAATCGTTTCAATTTTAGATTTTCTGAACGAAAATAATCTAAAACTAATTTTTATTTTTATTTTTTCTAAATGAAAAAAAGAATGGAGAAAGATTTGGATTTTCAATAACTAATTGAAAAAAATAAATCAGGTATATCATATAATAATGTAATATAAATAATTATGGTGATATATAAAAAAGTTAGTATTACATTTTAATAATTAAATGATAAAAAAAGAAATACAATATATATATATATATATATATATATATATATATATATATATATATATATATATATATAATCAGGTTCATCAGCGTACCTATAAGATTCCAGCGTACCCTAATGTGAATGATCATTCACAGATATTTTTTTTGAATAGACATGTATAAGACAACATTGTAAGACTTTTTTTTAAAGAAGCAACATCATATATTTTTACGAAAGGTAATAATGACCATGTGAATGGTCATTAATATATATATATATATATATATATATATATATATATATATATATATATATATATATATATATATATATATATATATATATATATATAATCAGGTTCATCAGCGTACCTATAAGATTCCAGCGTACCCTAATGTGAATGATCATTCATAGATATTTTTTTTAATAGACATGTATAAGACAACATTATAAGACTTTTTTTTAAAGAAGCAATATCATAAATTTTATGAAAGGTAATAAAGATCATGTGAATGGTCATTAATGGTGTGAAATGACCATTCACATGGATGCCCATTCACACAAATATGCATTGAGCATTCACATAATTTTTAAGGACACAGGAAGTGTGAATATATCTGAAATTCATATATCATGCGTATAACATTAAATTAAACATGGTTACGAGAAAAAAATTTTAAAAAAAGTTTTTCAAGGTTGGTACCTTCGGGTGCACTTGATTTCGAGAGGTACTTTTTTGAACATGACTATATATATATATATGTGTGTGTGTGTGTGTGTGTGTGTGTGTGTGTGTGTGTTTGTGTGTGTGTGTATGAAAATAAATTATGATATAAAGAAAAAAGGAAAAAAAAAATAAGAAAGTTTGGAAATTACATAGATGGTCCCTGAAAAACAAAAGGGCGAAAATGTCCTTGAAACTAACGGTTAAAGTTAACCACCGTTAGTTTCAGGGATCAAAATGTTACAACTTTTGATTTTAAGGACTTGTGGTGTAATAAAAATTTTTCAGTGACTAAAACCGTAATTCCATATAAACCACAGGGACCATTTATGTAATTTAGTCTTATTTTTTTTAATCATTTGTAACAATGTTATCTATTTTTTATCATTAAATAACATTCATTATTATATTTTATATCATTTGTAACAAAAAGTTATAAAAATTGATGCCATAAATGATTAAAAATATATATTTCTAGAAATAGCGAAAATGTATGTTTTTTTAACATATATAGTAACAGTATTTATTTTTATCGTTAATAGATTAACTTTTATATTTTTTTTATCATTTATAATAAAAATGTTAAAAAGTTTGTTGCTATAAAGGGTTATATGTCATTATATCTATATGAAATCTCATACAAAATGAGATGAGTTTCAGATTTTCATGTTATATTAAAAAAAAACAAGTATTGGTGAGATCCTAAAAAATTGGAGGCCTTGAATGACTGCCCCTATTGCACCCCTAAAAAGCAGGTTATACATGACAATATGATATATCAAAATACTCTTCATTTTCATTATTTCTTTTATAGATTTATCTCTCTAAAATTAAATGTGTTTCGATTTTCATAAATTTAGTTTATTTAAAATAATAATTAGTCTAGGATTAATTAGAGAGTTTTAGTTGGTGTTTAGTTCGTGAATTTTATGAGATTCAATGGGATTTGCATTTAAAATCTTGAGTTTAGTTCACAATTTTTAGTAAGGGTTTAAAATCTCAGAATTTCTTAAATCTATTTCTTCTTTGTTATCTAAAAACTCAGCCTCCACTGAGATTTTAATCTCAATTACCTTGCATTCTTCATATTATAAAAATTGTCCCTAAAAGATAATACAAATTGTTTGACAAAATCCTGACAAATGGAAATTTTTTAACAAAATGCAAATCCCAGGAAAAAAAATGTGAACCAAACGTACCCTTAATTTAATATGTTATTATTATTGATAAAAGTTGATATATTATCAAATAAAACGTTGTTGCTATTATCCGTATAAAGATAAAAGTTGTTGCTATTAATGGATGATAACATGCTATAGCAAGTTTTAAAGTCAAAAAATGACTATAATCGATAGAAAATACATAAGTTGTTGTTATTAATGATAAAAAATAAATAATGTGGCTATAAACAGTGAAACTACAAAAAGTTGTTATTGTTGCATATATAACCGTACTATAAATGATAAAAATATAAAAGTTAATCATATTAATGATATAAAATACAAAAGTTGATGCTATTAATTATGAAAAAAATAAAAGTTGAGTTATTAGTGATAAAAGAAAAATAATATTGTTTTAAATTATAAAACTTTATATTTTTAGCAATTGACTTGATGAAAAAAAACTATAAAAATTAATGTTATTAATGATAAAATTAAACTATAAAACTAATGTTATTACTTATAAAAAATACAAAATATGATAATATTAATGAAAAAAAAAAAAAAACAATGTTTCTAACATGGTTGTTAAGATCTGGATATTGATTTTAAGATTTTACGATCATGATTACAAAAAACAATCCAAGCCTTAGTGGAATCTATTGTGTATAGGATCTTAGTAAGTATCTTAAGACCTATTATAGAATATTAAGATTTCGATCTGATCCTATTTATACTTAAATCTATGCTATATATAATAAGAAAACCACTTGGAGTTTCTGGACCATTGGATGGATTGAAATCAATAGTCCAGATTAACGACAACTCATAATTATTTATGAAATGTCTCTAATACCCTTAATTAAAATCAATAATTATACATATGCCATTATTTTAATTCATTTTCTAAATTAACTATATTACCTTAATTACATTAAATTTTGATTTTAATTTTTTCATTAATGAATTAATATGTACCTAAAATAAATATGTGTCATTATTATCCTTAATGATCATAGTTAAATTCAAATGTAAAAATTTGAATTTAAACGTAGAAGTGTAGTAAATAAAGTTAAAAATTTTTGTTATTTATTTTGCTAACAATATTTAAAATTTAATTGATAAAACTTCAATTGTGAATATGATAAATTTTGATTGTTGATTTTCAGATATTTCATTTTTATATTTTATCATTTTCAAAATATACACATTCACATAATTGAAGTTTTTTGTTTCTTACATTGATATTTCATATTTGAAGTTAATAAAAGTTAAAAGAAACATTTTTTGCAAACACATATTATCTGTTTTTAATAATACAATATAATAATATTTTTTAATCCAACTAAGTATTTTTTTATCTTTAATTTAACTAGCTTTCAATTTTTTTATTTTAATTATATATAAATTTTATAATAATATATTTAAATATAAAAAATATATGTATTTTTAAATCAACCCATGTAATACATGGGTTGATTAACCTATATATTATAATAAAACAAAACAATTCATGTCACATGTAACTTCTAGAATACAAGAAAATTTTATTTTTCCACATCTTTTTCCAAATTTAACACCTTAACTTAATTGCATTAAATTTTGACTTTATTTTTTTCATTAATTAATTAGTAATAAATTAGATTTTGTAACATTTAAAATTAATGTTTACCTAAAATAAATATCTATCATTATTATCCATAATAATCATAATTAGATCCAAATGTAATAATTTGAATTAGTTGTGGAAATTATTATTATGTATAATAAAGGAAAATATCAATGTCACGTGTCACCTCTACGTTCACCAAAAAGATAATTACAACTTATAAAAAATAAAAGATAAATACAATTTAATATTTTTAAAAAAGATAAATATACCCTATTTTTTAATCTGTAAATAATAAAAAATAAACACAATTATTATTTTTGTATGTTTTTATTTACTCATATACATTTTATATAAATAAATTTATATAAAAATATCCATGTAATACGTGGGTTATAAACTAGTTTAAATTTAAAAGAAGTTATAAATGAGTCAACTTTATTAAGTGAAAAAAGTACATGTGTGTTAATTATGTAATTTGTGCATGATAGTAATTTTCATATAACTTTAGTGTTTAATATCTAAATTACAAATTAATGTAAATTATAACATATGTAAAAAAGACAATATTATTTTATTAAGATCTTAGGATCATGATATTGATCTTGCAAAAACAAAAATGATATTATGTAAGATCTCGTTCTTGACAATTTTGCATTTTATAAACGATAAAAAAAAAAATTATTGTTGTTTTAGCAATTTACCATACTAAAAATTAAGGTTTCGATTAGGTTTTAACTGCTAAGTTGTCACTATGTGGTTTAAATGATTTTGTTTTGTTACTATTATTTTTGTTTAGTAATTAATTAACATTTTCAATTAATTACTTTGAACATTTTTTTAATAAAAGATTGTTTAACAATTACTTTTTTTTTTTGCAAGTTAAATGGTCCACACTAGGACGAGGGAAATCCCAATTTTTTCCGATCCGTACTGGTACTATTTCTAACTCGTTCCGGTACCAGTATCGATTAGACGAAGATGGTAGGTACGGTACTCAAGACCTATATATGAGTTAAATTGGGAGTCAGGAAAACGAGAGTCGGGACTAATTTAAATTCAGGAATTCCCGATACCGAATTGGGGATATAAATATTCATGTTATTTAAAATTCTAACTCCTAATTATATGCAAAACCCATTTTAAATCCAGATTGCTCATTCATCATTATTGGCAAACAATCATTTAACACTTATGAAACTGTCATCAGTTAGTATAAAACCGTTGCTAATTTTTTTTCTTTAGGGTTTTTTGTGTTTTATTTTTTTATTTCAACATTTATAACACTATGAAAATTGATACTAATTGGTATAAGAATTGTTACCAATTTGTTTGGCACTGTACGTCATGCATTATATGTTATATATCGAACAATGGTACCAAATGTGACTAATACCGATTTCTTAATATCGAATATGGTACTAGTACCGATTCCGAATATCAAAACTTGGTACATTACTCGGTCTCGTATTTTCGTCCAATTCGAGAGTCGGAATGGATCGGTGCGGTACTAGTCACAAGCACATCCATAGTCCGCACTGTGACTAATACCGCTTTCTTAATACCGAATATGGTACCAGTATCGATTCCGAATATCAAAACTTGGAACATTACTCGGTCTCGTATTTTCGTCCAATTCGAGAGTCGGAATGGATCGGTGCGGTACTAATCACAAGCACATCCATAGTCCGCACTACTCATTGTTTTAGCTCCAATGCCAAAACTAAGAAAATGTAAAACCGAATGTGTTTGAATGTTGTTACAAAAGCCAAATATGTTTGAATGCTATTTTTTGTAAGTCGCATGTGATATTAGGTTAGTTCTTATGAACTTTAAAAGAAAAATAATAAACTTTAAATATTAAGAAAAATTAATTGTTACTATTATCGTTAAAAAGTGAATAATAGCCATAACTTATTATTATAATAAAATAAAATATAAATACAATTTATTATTTTTAAAAATTAAACACATTCTATAATTTTTTAATCTATAAATACTAAAAGATAAATTCAACTATTATATAAGATAAATACACTCTATTGTTTTTATATTAACTTGTAATAAAATATATAGTATTATATTATATATAAACTAAAATCATAATTTGTATCAATTAAAAGATATTATAGTAAAAATAATAGGTTTAAAAAATTATTAAAAAAACAACTTATATTTATATCAATTTATAAATTTAAAAAAATAATAGCTATGATAAATAATAGTAATTAATATGTTAATTAAATAATTAATAATTATGTATTTTAATTTTTACTTATATACACTTTATATAAATAAATTATAGAGTAAATTACAGAAATGGTCCATGTGGTTTACATAAAACTTTGGATACGGTCCCTGTAGTTTCAATTTAGCATAAACAGTCCTTATCTTCACTGTTTACTTGCAAAATTGGTCCCTCTGCCGTTAACTTTAACCATGAAATGGTTAAATCTTTTATAATGACCATTTTACCATTTTCTTTAATAACATTTTGGTCCTTCAAATTTGTAGTTCATTTTAGTTTGGTCCCTTACGTAAATTTTTTTATTTAACTCTATTTTACTTATTATTATTATTATTATTCTTATTATTACTATTATTATTATTATAACGATGATTATTATTATTTATTATTATTAATTTAACTTTTTACATATTAATTTATTTGTTTATTAAGTTTTTTTATTTTAATTTTAATTACCAATTATTTATTTCTTTTATTATAAATAATTGTATCAACATAGAATCCATTTTATTTTTTGTTTTTTTCGAATGAAAAAAATACAAATATTTTATATGGTAGTTTTTCAAACCAAAAATTTTGAACCTTAACTTTTATTTATTTTTTCAACCAAAAAAAGTTACAAACCATTCTTGTTTGAAGTTCTTTCATTTTCTAAACGTAAAAAATATGAAAACCAATCCGTTTTTTTATTTATTTTTTTTTTTTGCACCAAAACTCATTCTAATTTTTTGTTTTGAGAAACGAAAAGAAATACCAACCATTCTGTTATTAATTTTTGTAAACGAAAAAAAAACTACGAATAATTTAATTTCGTTTTTCCAAACAAAACATTCTATTTTTCTAGTTTTTCGAATGTAACGATGACCTTTTATTTTTCTCTCCGAACGAAAAAACTACGAACTATTATGTTTTTAAAGTTTTTCCTAAATACGAAATAGCGTGTAGTCTTTTTGTTCGGAAAAACTAAAAAAACGGAATGGTTTGTATTTTTTACTATATGAAAAAGTTAAAACTAAAGATTAATAAAAGGTTCGAAGTTTTTTGTTCGGAAAAACTAAATAATAAAAGGGTTTGTTGGTTTTTTATTAAAAAAAAACTAAATAATGGAATGATTCTTATTTTTTTTATTTATAGATTATTCTAGCCACTACGTTTCCATCGTAAAAAATACAAGTCATTCCATTTTTTAGTTTTTCTGAACAAAAAGAATACACACTATTTCGCATTTAGGAAAAACTTTTAAAACGTAATAGTTCGTAGTTTTTTCGTTCGTAGAAAAAAATAAAAGGGAATGGTTTCGTTCGAAAAACTAGAAAAATAAAATGATTTTTTTTCTGGAAAAACTGAAAATCAGAATTATTCGTAATTTTTTCGTTTCCCAAAACAAAACATCAGAAATGGTTGAATTTTTTTGTGTAAAAAAAATAAAAAACGGATTGGTTTTTATATTTTTTACGTCTAGAAAATGTAAAAACTTAAAACAAGATTGGTTTGCAACTTTTTTTTTCGTTTGAAAAAACTAATAAAAGTTTAAAATTCAAAATTTTTTGGTTTGGAAAACTACAATATGAAATGTTTGTATTTTTCTCATTCGGAAAAACTAAAAAGAAAATGGGTTTTAATTTGATACAATTATTTATAATTAAAGAAATAAATAAGTTTGTAAATTAAAATAAAAAATATATTAAAATAAACAAAATTTAATAAACAAAAAATTAATATGTAAAAAGTTAAATTAATAATAATAAATAATAATAATAATAGGTATAATAATAATAATGATAATAAGTAAAATAGAGTGAGGGATCAAAATTAAAGTGAACAACAAACTTGAAGGGCCAAAATGTTATTAAAGTAAAGGGTAAAATGGTCATTATAAAAGATTTAACCATTTCATGGTTAAAGTTAACAGCAGAGGGACCAATTTTGCAAGTAAACAGTGAAGATAAGGACCGTTTATGCAAAATTGAAACTATAGGGACCGTATCCAAAGTTTTATGTAAACCACAGTGACCATTTCTGTAATATACTCTAAATTATATTAAAAATATATGTGTAATTTATAAACCAATACAAACTATAAAAAAAATAAAATAGTATCTTTTTCTGTGGACTATATAAACATGGGTACCCCAACGTGCATTCCAAGTTGTGGAAAAAACGAGATAAAGTCACCTGATTTGAATGTCCTTTTCAATAATATATTAAAGTCCTCACTAAATTAAAGTTAATTAATATAAATTTGTAAAAAAGAGATGATTTTATAAAAAAAATAAAAATAAAAAGGAATTGCGTTTAGAATATTTTTATTTAAGACAACAAACTAATTTATGTTTATTCAAATGTAAAGTATTTTTAGAAAATTACAGGCAAGATAACTTCAATTTAAAAATAATAAAATTATATATGTTTACAAAAATATATAAAATAATTACAAAATATTAGAATTTATTATAAGTTAGTTGACTGTTGATTAAAATAGTTAGATTAGACTGAAATAGATTGGTTTAGATTTCAAGTGAATTCAAATTGGATTTAGATAAATTTAAGTAAATGACATGTGGCAAAAGAAGATCCGGACACACGACAAATTGAAAGAGTTTTTAACCGTGGCATGACCTCTCATAATTAACAACTACAGAGTAACTTTTACTGTATAATTATAGAACAAGAGCGTATTTTTTTAGTAATTAATAGCCATGAAGAAAGAATGAGAGTTTGGAATAGGAGTCGTATTTTTTAGATCATGAGAGGTGGAGAATACCAAAATTGTCAATCGAAAGAGTTTGGAATGAGTTGTGATCAACCACACACATTTCCTATCTATTTATAAAAATTTAGGGTGTCAAATATGTACTTTTAAACAAAACAATGGTTAGAAAACGGTAAAAATAAAACCAATCCGTTTATACAATCTAGTTTAAAAATACCCTATCCGGTAAAAGAAAACAAGTTTCATCTAAAATTTGTAAAAACTCGGATATTCGGATTAGGTGTGCACAAGCTAGTTTCGTATACTAACAGTCTTCTATGAGATTTCTCCTAATGCCAACAAACTATAAGAAACGAGCTACGTCGTCTAGTTTTAGTTGTCTTTCATGATATTATAACTGATACGGAATGATTGCTATTTTGACATCTCACATAAACGATTAAAAAAATCCAATAACCTCCAAGTTCATTGACCTTTTATTACTATATAATATTTTATTTGTTTTATAGATAATACATCAAGTATTTAACAACCTTACAGTATTACATGTCCAGATTACTTAAATTTCTCACAAAACTCTCATTATTAATGTAATTGAAGTATCAAACTTCACACTACCATGACATGAAATCTTTTGCATCTCATTTTTTTAAATTTTTTTCTGGGATATTGTTCAAGACTTAACTTATCTTAATTAGCTACTTTTCATGTTGAATATGCTCAAAACAGTATCAATATAGTTTTTTATGATAATCAAAATAGCCTTTAAAATGATCTTCGAGTATCTAAACTCCTAATATAAAAGTTGGGGTGACAATTTTGACCCAACAGGCGGGACGGTTAAATTGACCCGTAGTAAGAGCTAGAACATAATTTTTTTAAGTGAATCTATAAAACGGTATATGAAACAAATTGTTCTTTAAAAAAAATATATCAAAATTATGTAGAATTTATGACTTTTGGTCGTTAGTCCGTTTGCTAGAATGAAACAAAATTGTCACCCCTGTATGAAAGACACCACCCCACGATTTTTATAATTTCAAGTAAGTTAATAATTGTTTAAATATTGAATCACAATTAAACACCACTTTTTGGAAATTAAAATAGGGTTAATAACGAAAAAACCAAATTTTCATTAATTTATCGATTAAGTCACAGTATTTTTTTCCCGAGTGTTTAAGTTCCTAGACAATTTTGTCTTATTCAAAACTATATATTTGACTTGTTTAGCAGGTCAGTAAGCGATAAACGGTACAATAACCTAAACAAAAAAAAAGAAAGTTCAATGACTTAATCGTGAAAATAGAAAAAGAAATTTGGTTTTTTTATATAATAAACTATTCGAGAAACTAAGGTTGCGTTTAGTTAACGAAAATTAGTCATTTTCCAATTTCAGTTTTCAAGTTATAGTGTTTAGAAAAAAAACAAGGGATTCTATGAAAAGTGAAAACTTGTTTAAATGATGAAGTTTTAGTTTTTAGAAAAATAAGATGTGTGATTATAAAATAAAAAAAATAGGATAGGTGATGGAAAAGTAAGAGAGAGAAAGAGAGTATTATAAAGAATAAGGTAGGTAATAGAAAAGTAAGAGTGAGAATATGAAAAGTGGTTTTTGAAAAGTGAAATGAAAATTTATGAAATTGTTGTTAAAGTAAACAAGTTTTCTTTCTTGTTAAAAAGTGAGATGAAAATTTTGAAAATTTTCGGTAACTAAACGCACCCTAATTGTTTTACTTGTTAAGCAGGTAGCAAGTTAAAAATATATAGTTTTGAATAAGACAAACTTTGTTTAATGACTTAAATACTCCATAAAAAAAGTTCAGTGACTTAATCGATAATTGCATGAAAGTACGTGAGATTTTTTCAATATTAACCCACTAAAATAAAACTAAATACAATTAAAAAATGAGTGTTCAGATTTAAAAGAAATCAATATTTCTTTTAAAGGAAATATTCACAAACACTGAGATTTTAGGTTGGTACATATAAAATACGAACATTCAATTTGGATTCGAATATGCAAAAAAGGTTTGAGCAAAATTGAAAAAATTTATATATTCCAAACCGGGTCGGACTTAACTATATCTGGTTGTACACCGGATCGAAAAATATTTAAAATTTTGGATTGGATAACGTGGACTAAAAATAACCGGTTTTAAAACCGATTTTTATCCTATTTTGGATCTGAGTTTTTTGTGTATATATATTTAAATTATTTTTGTATTTATTCAAATATAATATAAAAATATATTTGTTGAAGCCAAAATATATTTGTATATAAGCTTTGTCAAAAAGAAATACTTGTAATTATAATATATAAAAATGAAGTCCAAACAAAAGCTTAGTAAACCTTTGCAAAAAAAAAGAAGAAAGGAACAAATTCATTAGCCCATAAAAAAGATGTAACAAAGTTCATTGTCAAACAAAAAAAAAAAGTATTAAAAAAAATCTGGTTATACTAATATCCTACGGTTATACTATTTTGGACTAAAAACCGGATCAAATCTGAACAGGATAATAAAAGAATCGGTTTTTTACTAGCGAAAAGACCTATCCGATCTGGATCAGATCAAATCCGGTAAATGTGCATCCATTAATAACAAGTGAAGAAAGAAACTGAACCCGCAAGCCACAATGGACCCGTGCCACAACCTAATGGGCTTTAGCCCAAATAAAACAGCAACACCAATAGTCACAGTAGCCCAGAAAAGAGACATTGTTGCATAATTTTTTTATCCACTAGTTCTACTAATTATGATACACGCGCGTTGCGGGTATTTTTATTTACCGCAAGACATTATTCTAGAAGTTTATCATAATAAGAAATGTTTCTAAATATTGCAGTAAGCAATACAATTTTCTAAAATGATATACGTTTTTAATATATGTAAGAGACTGGATACCCTTGAAGGATTGATTATAAACACATGTGACGGATGTAAATAATGTACTTGTAACTTTTAATACCAGAATTAATTAGAAGTTATAGAACAATTAATTTAAAAAGCAACATAACATTCATATTACATGATTATAATTGATGTACAACAAACGCAAGGAAGGAGAACCAATTGGTTTGCTATACGTAGAAATCCTGAAAAAAAATTACAAGATAACGATTAGAATATACATTGGAATATTTATTTAGTATATATTAGAGGGTGATTGTACCTTAATCATCACACAAGACATCTTTGTACACTATGTTTGCTGGTAGACCCCTTCAAGATGAAATTTTTTGGCCGGTTTTACCAATACCTTCGTATTGTTGCGTGATATCCCCCTAGACAATGCCACATAAAGTTGCCCATGAGAGAAAACGAATTCAGGAAGATAAACACCACTGTTTGGAATTGTTTGTCCTTGAGCCTTGCTGATTGTCATAGCAAAACTAAGTCGAACAGGAAACTGTTTTCTCTTTAGTTTGAATGGGAACAAGTCATATTCAGATGGACATAAAGGAATTCTTGGTAAATAGACTCTTTTGGTAGCATGCTGACCAACTGCAATCTCTGCATCAATCAAGTTTTGTTGAAAGCCTCTACATATCAATCTGGTACCATTACAAAACCCATTAGATGGATCGATATTACGTAACAGTATTATTGGACATCCTATTTTCAAACGAAGATAATGAGGAGGCAAACCAGCAACACATAGTGAATTTAAGAACTCTGTTGGATAGAAGTTATTTTTATCGTCTTCGGCTTCATCAAAACTATAGTATACTTTCTCCGCTCCGCAGAATGTATCGATCAGTTGGTCACTATGCTCGTCGACATGATTGTTTTTCATTGATAATATAGCCCTTGAAATTATATAATCCGAAGAACCTCCATTTATTTGTAGCGAGAGAAATATTGCATCCAGGAGAGCCTTTTTTGATTCAGCCTCATTAGTGTATGGAATGACCATGTCGTCGGGAATGCGAATAAATTATGTTCTATGACTTGTTCATTTCTATCACCAACTCGTAATAGAAAACTTGAAAACCATGGGTAAGTCAGTGCTCGCATATTAATAGTCAGTGCTCGCATATTAATAGTCAAACGGATTCGTTTAATTTAGGACCAAATGGGCGACATTCGTAGACTGGAGTCAACAATATGTGCTCTAGTGGCGCGTTTTACAACAGGCAAGACTTGTCTAAAGTCACCTCCTAAAACTACAATTTTTCCACCGAATAAGAGTCTCACCTCCATGATGTCTTGTAAAGTTCGATCGAGAGCTCCAATACTCTGCCTTTTGCCATCGACGCGTTGTCCCATATAATTATTTTTGCATCTCGTAATAATTGAGCAACACCACTTTATTTTTTGATGTTGCAGACGGAGTTATTGTTAAAATTAAGGGGAATTTTAAAGCGTGAATGAGCTGTTCTCCCACCAGGCATGTTATTAGCTGCAGCACCCGACGATGCTGTTGCAAGTAGGGGTGAGCATGGAGCGGTTTTGGATCGGTTTATGGCAAAAAACCTAAATCCAAACCAAAATATCGGTTTTTTCGGTTTCGGTTTGGATTTGGGTTTTTCTGCACACCCCTAGTTGCAAGTGCGATAAAACCAAGAGAACGAACTTCTGCAAGCAAAGCTTTGTATAAAAATGTTTTTCCAGTTCCACCCGGACCGTCGATGAAGAAAACAGCTGGACAATTAGCTTCAACATGTGTCATTATCTTATCATATGCAAGCCTTTGGTCAAGATTAAGTACGTCACGAGCACGCAAGTGTTCATCTTCCACAACTATGGAGCACTCCTCAACAACCTCACGAAAACCTCATTGATATGTGAATTCAATTTAGGAAGATCAAAATTGTCAAGATTCTTACCAATTAATTGTAGATACACTGTGAGGTCATTCAGGACCATATTTTGGACTCGCTTCACATTATTACATTGTTGTGTATAGTCTTCAGCAAATGCAGCATAATGTTCTTCCCATAACCGATGAACATCACCAAGCTCACAATAAATCAATATAGTTGTAAACAATCTCCTAAGAGCATTAGGAAATTGAAACAATGAGGCCTCAGCAAGACAGAGTGATAAACAATCGTCATTTTCTATCAACCCTCTCTCAAGAGCTGCTTTCCGAAAGGTTGGGTATAACACCCCAGCGACAAAGTAAAGATCCTCAAAGCATGTAGGACCACTAATATGTGAAAGAAGCAGGCGTAAGTAGTAGCATTCACCTTCGGCAGGATTTGCAGATACCAATCTTCCTCTCATTAATCCTCTTTTTCTTGGATTCCAACGCTGTGAACTTGCATTCCATGTGAAGTGTTTTGGAAAATCTTTGTATATATACTGACGGGCATTCTCATTAACTTTATTTATGTCAAAAAATGCAGTCAACATCGATCTTCTGTGTTATCAACATCTGCCAGTACATCGTTATCTCCAAATCTAGCAAATTGTTGATTTGGTAGATGAATATGCAATGCCAACACATGAGGGTGGATTTCAGAAAGCACAAACCCAAAAATCCTCCACATTACCTCAGGAGGAGACACATATCGCACATCTTGAAATCTAGTGATCTCATCAATAACAATGTCGTCTGCAGCTGGATCGATATTAATAACTTTCTTTTCATGACCCTTATAAAGATACTTGAAGATGTAATTTATGGATACTACACTTGCACAAACCTCGACATTAAAGTTACAATTAAACATCATTAGCAATTTTGGGTTATACGGAACCACCCATCTATTATCAAGAGTTATGTTTCGTACATTTACAACAACTCCATTATTTCCTTGACGGTCTTGTGTTGTCCTGTCATTAAATTGCCTAGGATATCTAAAGCGACACACTTTTGGGTGATCTTGCATACAAGGACTGAAGGGACGTAGACTACCACAAGGCCCATGCATCATGTGTTTGACAACCAACTGATGCAATTCGGGATGGTATGTCTTGTGTGGAATTTCGACATACACCATGTTGTCATAAAGGTCTGCATTCTTCATCTTGTATGGTGGTGTCATTATCATAAGAATATGTGCATGAGGTAAACCTTGTTTCTGAAACTCGACTACATAAACATACGCCCCAATGACACCAAGAATGTGTTTCTTAAAAAGTTGTTCCTTTAGATCCTCTAGCTTCACACGAAAAACCCTTGAAATAAGGTCAGGTCTATCTTGGGCGGTCTGTCCAGGCAAAAGTTCGTTAATGATCTCAGGCCAGTTTGGATTGCACGTCATAGCAACAAAAAAAAACAGGTTTTCCATCATCGCGAACTAAAGTCATAGCATCTAAATATCTTCTCCGCATGTCACGTGGGCCTCCAACAAAACTTGATGGTAATACAATCCTTTGACCTACCTTACTTGCTTTAGCCTCACCAGCATTGATGCCGTCGACAACTCCTTGGTACAAATCCGCTCTAATCTTTGATTGGTCATGTTGATAAAAAAAACAAACGTGACGACTCAATTTTGATGTATATATCGTCAACAAATTGTTGTAACAATCTACCTCCTAGTAGAATGACATTGTCATCGGAGCGGATTTGAAACTTGTACGCATAATACTCCCGCATACTTACGGTTTTCCTACCACTTCTTGCCCGGTTTCGTGTAATTTGGAGGATATTAAAACATTATGGTAAATGAAGTCTGTGAACTATTTAACAAAATTAAATATTGTAAATTAGGTCAGTATTCATACCTTCAGAATCTTCATGAATGTTGTCATGAGGTGCAACAATATCATCTATAGACTCTCCGTGCCTAGGAATTTTAGAGTGCCAGCCAGCTTCACTAGTAGGAAAAAACAAAGGATAAGCCAAAGGATCATAGCAAACGAAGTAAGGTTGAATTTTTTGAGAATGCTAAGATCTCCCGTACACAACAATACTTCTTTTGTAAGCAGTGATATTATCATTGCCTTCAACCCAAATACCAGCAACCTTTACAATGATAGAATTAAACAATTAGTAACATGCATGTGTGAGTTTAAAATGTAAAGAATTTCTAGGATTGTTCATGTATACTGACCTCTGACGTCGTAGGACGGTTGTAAACTCTTTGATCAAGCTCAACCGATGCATTTTGTGTAAATCTATAGTTGTCAAGTGGGTCGAGCTCACTCAGGCTTCGAAATGTTATTGCATACGGGTTTGTTGCAAGAACATTGGTCAAAATTTCAATGACCTTTCTATCAAGATTTGACCACTGAAGTATATGTGACATGTCATTGACCATTATAGAAATATAACTATAAGTTTCTGAGTGTATCATTATCCGGAAGTAACTGATCGATGTTGTGGTATATACCTCCATGAACACGAAATGTATATACTCCAGATGTCATATTCGCCAACGTTTTATCGAAATTCACACCCATAGATGTGAATGCATAGTTTGTGTTGTAAGCACAAATATTTTTTCGGAATATATTTCCTAGTTCTGATTGTGACGTGAAAAGATGATATAAATCTTCAGGAATGAAAGAGTATGCCAATTTTGTCATGCCACTCATACAACAAAACATTGGAAACTCAAACTGAAATCGTTTTGCGCCATAATAAAAGCATGCATGTTGTTCCTTTAAGACACGATGTTCGTTTGGGGTATTAGCATAGAACGAAGATTGGAAACTCAAACGTCAAATATATATGTCAAATATATGAACACTAAAAAATGCAGTAGAACGAAGATAAACAAATATCAATAAAGTGTTCAAAATAATTATTACCTATGGATGTTTCAACGTTGTATTCATCAAATAGAGAAAGAAGCAGTTCACAATCAGTACGGAGACCTATACTTGAAATGAACATCTTAGAAAATGATATAATTAATAGTAACTATGTGAATTAGAACAAAACAATAAATCGATGAGTTTACCATCAAATTGTTCATTTCTTTGGGTTGAATGTATATGCTTTCGTCCTTGTGGAAGTATTATATTTTGATCTTCATTTGGCATCGGATTAGGTGTTAACATTTCATTGGATGCATTGTCATTAACACATGTATTGGCAGATCCTTGGTGAGTATGTTCATGATCAGCGTCTATTTCGCATGACATAGCCGATGTTGGCTCTGCAAAAATAATTTATATTTTAGTTTTTCTGCACAATATGGTGGAGTATGTATTATATGATAATGTAATGTACCTAATGATAACGGATTCGTATTTACTTGATGTGGACCCACTTCGGAATCGGTTGAAAATAATAACGTAGATCGACTACTACCTTCACCATGTGCGTGTTTTAATGCATTTAATTTTTTTCGTTGTGCATAATAGTCTTTTTGGTATTGCTTTCGTGTGTCTGCAATCGTAACGTTAAAACATAAATAAAAAATATTGCATTAATAAATTGATTGGTTGTTATTATCAAACCTTTTTGTATATCAATAGATTCACAAATAGGATGATTTGCGTTATTTCTCATTTTCTTCCTAGCATAATATTCTCTCTGATATGCATTTCGTTTTTCTGCAACAAAAATTTGTAAGCAAACATGGATTACGAGGGCTCACTACAGCACAACCAAATCGAAAGTTAGTACCATACCTTTTTGTGAGGTGTTGTCAGGGTGATATATATTCGAATTATTGTTTTCCTAATTTCCAACCATGGTTAGATTCTCTAAAAGATACACAAGAAAAAAATTGTTTTATTATTTGTACAACCATAAGGGATATTATGAAAAAAACCAACATGTTTTCACATTATTTGCGTTTTCGTCCCTCCATGTTATTTTTTTCCATAAAAACCTCAAGTTATTCTTTTCTTATTGGTTTAGTGAAATTTGGACATTAGAACCCGGATTTTCAAGTTTGTAAAACCCGGTTCACAAATTATAACCGGGGTCTAATGTCCAAAATTTCACTAAACCAATAAGAAAAGAATAACTTGAGGTTTTTTATGGAAAAAAATAACATGGAGGGACGAAAACGCAAAAACCGTGAAAACATCTTGGTTTTTTTATAATAAACCCAAAAAATTATTATAAAAAATTGCATATTAAGAGTAATTTTTAGCATGTTTAGCTAATGACAATAGTTGAAGTTCAATAACATTTTTCTAATAACAAGGATTTATCATTGTTGCTCGGTAGTGGCATAAAGAAAGACAAGTCAAACATGATACATATAGGGTAATTAACAACATATTCTCCAAATGTAGAAGAAAACCAATTGAATGGTAACAAAAATAAAAAAAACCATGAGCAAAACCAGAAACGATCACAAAAGATATATCAATACGTACAAAGAACACAAGCAACTCCTTCATTTACAAAGAAGTTATTAATAAAGCATGATACTGTAATATTCGATACAATTAATTGACATGAATAGGCATAAGCAATATTCAGCAACATGTATTTCTTTATTCCAGCGTACTTCTAACGTTGTGTGCTTGTGGCATGTTTGGTTCGAATGCTACTGTGGTGAAGCGTGTACAAAACAACATTTTTACTGAGAAAAACGTAAAACACAATAAGCAACAAAAGTATACGCCTAAATAGTTGGATAAGCTCGTAAAGATGTGCAAAATTTGGATAACACAAAACGTGTAACATACTTTAGTGTAGATGGATAAGTTTAACTTTGGATACATATACTATGGATTTTTCTTTAATTGCACGATAGAGCTTAACATGACGTGTTTGAGGCCTGTCATACACCTTCATCTTCATTATAGATCCCCTGATCATAAGTTGAATAGTGTGATCACGTATTGTAACTTGCAATTCATTAAGTCAGTTCAAAGAAAAAAACATGTAATTTGTGCTACAAATTATGATAGATATACATACTTACGTGTCATCTTACAAAAATATTTCAAATGAACCGAAGAGGCGTACATTTGTAACAGGAATACGACAGCCATCAATGATTTTTCCTACGGCATCTAGAGAAAGTTATCATAATTTGGTTCGTAATGGTAAATATTTTTATTATATAAAAGTTACGTGATAAATAAAAGTGTGATGAATGGTAAAGATGTACCGAGTATGTGTTTTGGAGCAGCTGTAGACTGTACAAGAGTTTGAATTGAAGCCACCCACGGATGTAACGGAAACCCACGTTGAATGGAAGTCGCTAATGGGGTAAGGGTAGTGGTTTTGCGAGGTAAGGGTTGTGGTTTTGCTGATAAGAATATCCCACTCAGATTGGAGAAAGCAAAACGATCCATACCGCACATAATCATAATTTGTTCCTTGGATTTGGAAATTGCTTAAAGAATAAAGACCTCCAAGCAAATTTCTGCCCTCATATAGATGCATGAAACGACGTGGGACAATTGCCGCTATTCTATCCCTCAAAATCATTATCAAACAAATTACCAACATTATCTTCGTTGGAGGTAACTAAAACATGAATAGTTGTGTAATAAATTAGACTTACGTTTTTGTCAAGTAAAAGTAAAATTAGCCTCTTTTGTCGAACGTCTTTCCAAACTAAGTCAACTCGAACGGGCAAGACACTCCACCATATATGTGGGTTGGTAAGTGATGAAAAGAGTTTCACACACCAAGGAGAATCCATTTTATATAGGAGTCTTTTAAATATACAATAAACTACCTTTTATAAAGTATGTATGGAGTGTAGTGATGACCCGTGCATTGTTCGCCAAAATACAAGATATTAATTAGTTGATTAAACACATTAGTCATTCCTACAACACAGTTATAGGCAACTGCCAATAGTTATTGTTTGTAATTATTCATCTTTTATATGGAGTAGTGTTAACATTAAATTGGCTTCTCCTTCATATGCACTGATTATCAAAATTGGCACTTTTTGTCGAGACAACTATCTCTTAATTAATAACATAAAAGAATAAAAGATACATAAACCATTAATACTATACTAAGTGTTCCAGAATAGTATATTTCCAGCAATAAGGAAACAAAACATCAAAAATAACAAAATTATGTATATAAAAAGGATAATTCTGAACATATCTAATCGTCTTCTACAATTGATCGTTTTGTGTGTTTTTTATTTGATTATACAAGTGGTTTTAACTTGATTTGGTTTGTAAAATTGTGATCTCTTTGTTTTGGTTTCATGTATTCTTGCACCAATAGTTCCTCAATATATATAATCCCATATGCCCTAACATTTTAATTTTATTCAATCGGGTTAATTGTCTACTCCAATTGGCATTTGGCATTGGCAATACATTCATACATGTGTGTTTATTGAGTATTTAGATGCAAGAAAGCCCCTTAAAACCTCATGTTTTGCTGCTGAAATGATTAAAACAGAAAAATAGGTCAGCGTTTTTGTTGTCTTAGTGAAATTGTTTCTGTTTCTGGTTCGTAAGATGAAAGGCCAAAAAGGCCAATTGATCTTTGGCATGATCTTTATATGTTTATAGGATGTTTAGGTGATCATTTAAAAGCTGCTCGCGGTTAATTCTTGCATTTTGCTGCTGGAAAATAAGTAAAAACTGAAAGCTAAATGTGCAGTGAGTTTAAGTCTGTGTGTTTGTGTCTTCTTAAGTCTGTGTGTTTGTGTCTGCTGGACTCCAAGATTTGTAATCTCTTGTAGTGTAGTTAGAAATCAGTAGCAGCCCTCAAGTTTAGTATATGCACACATTAGCTGAAAAAAAAGTAAGTGTTTGTGCTCAATTTGACTCCTACACTGAACTTTAATAGCCAATTCTCGAATTGGAATGAACAATAATAGCAGCACCCTTTATCATTTTGATATAAAGCAAGTGTTGTGCGTGGGAGCATAATGTCTCAGAGATTCACTAAATCTCGGAGTGGGTGTGCTTGTGAAAGACTCGCAGCAGCCTAAGAAACATGAAAAAGAATAATTCTCGAATTGGAGTGAACAATAATAGCAGCACCCTTTATCATTTTGATATAAAGCAAGTGTTGTGCGTGGGAGCATAATGTCTCAGAGATTCACTAAATCTCGGAGTGGGTGTGCTTGTGAAAGACTCGCAGCAGCCTAAGAAACATGAAAAAGAATAACAGGTGTTGTGCGTATGTGCATTTGAAGTCTGAAACTTTAAGTCTTCAGTTGGTGCTTCGATTGGTGCTGTAAAGGTCACTGAGTAACAGCAAGCAGCAACAAGAATTTAGTCTAACTATAAAAGTCCCAGAGTTGATCATTTCATGAGTATGTAAATATTTCCGGCAATAAGGAAGCAAACATCTAAATAACTCTAACGTTACTCTGTAAAAATATTGACAGATTAATCAAAATCATGTATATAAAAAGGATAATCTGAACACATCTAATCTTCTTCTCCAATTTATCATTTTGTGTGTTTTTTATTTGATTATACAAGTGCTTTTAAGTTGATTTGGTATGTAAATTTGTGTTCTGTAAATATTGACAGATTAATCAAAATCATGTATATAAAAATGAAGTCCAGATTTGTTCAGAAAAAAAGAGGGTTGAACACTGGATTGAAGTCGAGATTTGTTCAAGTCATAAAAATGAACTAACTGTGTGTGATTGTTGCTGGAAATGACCGCAACCATATGTCCATAACAGCTTAAAAACCAAAGCAGCAGTATGTAATCAGAATGTATGTGTGTCTAAAATGACATGTTTGGCTGCTGTCATGATTTATTTTTTCAAATTTTGAGTGTATGTGGTGTGCCATCTCACAAACTGTGAACGATTTGTTCAAGTAATGACAAATTAGACAAACATAGGTTGTATGTACCTTATGAAATGCATTCATAATACACTTGGACTCATCCTATATTGTGGTTATTGTCATATTTCAAGCCTTAATAGAAAGTCAAAAGACCAATGAAATCAAACCAAAGGCCGAAAAGGTTAGGCCATGGACTAAGGCTATATGCCATGTTGTTTTGGCGCATTCTGTGGCTGGTGTTACAGCGCTGATTTGGGGGTTTATAACAGCCACAATACCCATTAATAATATGCTATTAAAGCCCTAAAAGCCTTGGCCAAAGTCCAAAACGCCCAGCCGAGGGATCGAGAGGCTTTTGACCAAAGGCCAAGCCAACTTCCCATGGTTCGTATGACTGTTGTGTGCAGCTATTAAGGCTCCTATATGGCTGTCCATTTCCTTGGAATTAGTAGCAGTCCCCCACCCCTACACAATTGTCAAATAGTCTTAGACGATTACACAAAATCCCAACACACTCACCAGTGATTCTTGTATGTTTTAGGGAGTGATTCTTGTATGTTTTAGGGGTCAATTGCCTTGTTAATTTGTGTCCTAAACTCCCTTAGGTGCTGCTGTGTTTTTCTTTCTGTTAATTCACAGCCATTACATATGTGTATAATGCACTATTAAGGGGTCTAAATGTCGTGTAAAGGATCATGAAAAAGCTTAGCATCAATTAAGATGAAGGGCATGTTGATGTCCATTAATTCACAACCCATAATTTATCCTCTTATGTCCGGTGAAAGCAAATATTGGTTTTGGATTTAATAGATAAATGTGTATAGAATTCATGCTATATGTGTAGGGATTTATTTACTGTGAGAGTTTCGGACTTCACTTACAGGGTTACAGCACACACCACGTATCGGTCATACCATGAGACTCTTACTCACGGACTTGCCGAAAACCATTAACTCACAGAACCTATTTCTTCATTTCATGCAACTTATAATCAAATATTAGTGTTGATTTCAATGGCCAAGTGTGTGTTGAATTCATGCTAGATGTTAGGGATTTATTTGCAAGGTTTAGGAGTCCATAATATGTTTAAATTAAGGCTGGAAATGGTGAAGTTGCAGCACCAAATACCGATAATAGTTTGTTTTTCTGGAGTTTGGACGTCTAATTACCTTTTTAAACTTGCAGCACCAAATACCCATGGCTCTTCATCTCATCGTCTTCTTCACTCTGCTTCACTTTCTCTGCAATCCTCCTCTTTCACTTCCACTGTGTGCAAATTCAGGAAAGCTTCTTTCCTTTCAAAAATGAGTTTTTTTCCTTTTAAAAAAATCTCATTAACCCCATCTCATTTCACAACATAAACTTTACATCTTTTTATGATTTCAGTTATGTTTCTAATGAATCTTGAATTCTATATTTGTATGTATATATATAACAGAAGCACCATTTATACCCAAGACTCCTTTGGTTTGTAAGTACAATGGCAGTTAATGTTGTGATTCGGTCGAAGATTCGAATGTACAGAAACAGTTTGAGTCCATGAATGTGTCTCAACCAGCCTGTGCTTCTCTTCTCAAATCCATACTTTGTTTTTTATTTGATTATACAAGTCGTTTTAAGTTGATTTCATATGTAAAATTGTGTTCTGTAAATATTGACAAATTAATCAAAATCATGTTTATAAAATGAAGTCCAGATTTGCTAAGAAAAAAAGAGGGTTGAGCACTGGATTGAAGTCCAGATTTGTTCAAGTCATAAAAATGACCTAACTGTGTGTGATTGTTGCTGGAAATGACAGCTGCCGTAAGTCCATAACATCTTAAAAACCAATGCAGCAGTATGTAATCAGAATGTATGTGTGTCTGAAATGACATGTTTGGCTGCTGTCATCATTTATATCTTCAAATTTTGAGTGTATTTGGTGTGCCATCTCACAAAGTGCGAACGATTTGTTCAAGTAATGACAAATTAGACAAACATAGGTTGTATGTACCTTCTGAAATGCATTCGTAATACACTTGGACTCATCCTATATTGTGGTTATTGTCATATTTCAAGCCTTAATAGAAAGTCCAAAGACCAATGAAATCAAACCAAAGGCCTAAAAGGTTACGCCATGGACTAAGGCTATATGCCATGTTGTTTTGGCGCATTCTGTGGCTGGTGTTACAACGCTGATTTGGGGGTTTATAACAGCCACAATACCCATTAATAATATGCTATTAAATCCCTAAAAGCCTTGGCCAAAGTCCAAAACACCCAGCCGAGGGATCGAGAGGCTTTTGACCAAAGGCCAAGCCAACTTCACATGGTTCGTATGACTGTTGTGTCCAGCTATTAAGGCTCCTATATGGCTGTCCATTTCCTTGGAATCAGTAGCAGTCCCCCACCCCTACACATTGTCAAATGGTCTTAGACGATTACACAAAATCCAAGCACACTCACTAGTGATTCTTGTATGTTTTCAGGGTCAATTGCCTTGTTAATTTGTGTCCTAAACTCCCTTAGGTGCTGCTGCGTTTTTCTTTCTGTTAATTCACAGCCATTACATATGTTTATAATGCACTATTAAGAGGTCTAAATGTCGTGTAAAGGATCATGAAAATGCTTAGTATCAATTAAGATGAAGGGCATGTTGCTGTCAATTAATTCACAGCCCATAATTTATCCCTTTATGTCTAGTGAAAGCAAATATTGGTTTTGGATTTAATAGCTATATGTGTATAGAATTCATGCTATATGTGGAGGGATTTATATGCTGTGAGAGTTTCGGACTCCACTTATAGGGTTACAGCACATACCAAGTATCGGTCATACTCGGTCATACTCTGAGACTCTTACTCAGGGACTTGCCGAAGACCATTAATTCACAGCACCTATTTCTTCATTTCAAGCAACTTATAATAAAATATTAGTGTTGATTTTAATGGCCAAGTGTGTGTTGAATTCATGCTAGATGTGTAGGGATTTATTTGCAAATTCAGGAAACCTTCTTTCCTTTCAAAAATGGGTTTTTTTTCCTTTTAAAAAAATTCCATTAACCCCATCTCATTTCACAACATAAACTTTACATCTTTTTATGATTTCGGTTATGTTTCTAATGAATCTTGAATTCTATATTTGTATGTATATATATAAAACAGAAGCACCACTATAGTCAAGACTCTTTGATTAATTAACAGTTACTAACCAGTAGCGCAAAAAATCAATTTTAAGAATGCCTAAAAAATATGTCACTCAAAAAAACAAAATCGAAGAATATCCACATCAATCACTAACACGTATTATGAAGAAAACCCAAATCAATCACACAGAAAAAGAAAAGAAGAAAAGGCAATCCAACCCGAGCCACTGCCCCCATGTGAAGTCCATTGATTTATGTGATATGTATTTTTGAGTATTGGAGAATGAGAGTATATGCAAGCATATAGCAGACCAAATAATGGTCAAATATTTGCATAAAATGAAAATTTTGTTTCGGATTAGGGGCTGCTGCTACCCTGTTTTTATAATTCAATGAAGGGGCTACTATTGCTATCTTATTGCTGCTGATCATTCAGTCCGGGATTGACTCACGTTTATGCAAAGTCTTGAAGTCCATTGGACTTGTATACTTCACATAGTCAAGAAATGAACAAGTCAGGGACTTTTATAGTTGGACTAATTTGTTGATGTTGGTTGCTGTTACTCAGTAACCTTCACAACATCAATCGAAGACTTATAGTCTCAGACTTCATATGCACATACACACAACACTTTTTACTCTTTTTCATGTTTCTTTGGCTGCTGCGAGTGTTTCACAAGCACACCAAGTCCGAGATTTAGTGAATCTCGGAGTCAGTATGCTCAAACGCACAACACTTGCTTTATATCAAAATGATGAAGGGTGCTACTGTTATTGTTCACTCCAATTCAAGACCTTGTTATTTGAGTTCAGTGTAGGAGTCTAATTGAGCACAAACACTTAGTTTTTTCCAGCTTATATGTGCAAATAATAAGGTTGAGGGCTGCTACTGATTTCTAACTACACACCAAGAGATTACAAATCTTGGAGCACAGAAGACACAAACACCCAGACTTAAAATCACTGCACGCTCATCTTTCAGTTTTTACTTATTTTCAACTTGAAAAAAACTTCGATTATCACTTGCATAGACTAATCATTATTGTCATATATTCATAGACATGTGAATCAAGTTAGAGTAATTTACGCGACAAAAAAATCAAGTAAAATTCAATTAATCTTGTTTATGGACTGTTTGTTATCCAATAATTATTTTATTTCATTGAAGCTAAGTACGTAACAACATTGCAATTTATATACAGAGACTAATTAACAAAGAATCGGGAGGCATTAGAAGGTGAATCAAAAAGGAAATCATTATAAACATTTTATCGAACGGTTGATGTGCAATGTAGAAATGAAAGAGATATTTGACTAAATGCAACAATTGTGTCAAAGAAATCAAATAAATTGAAGATGTTGTTAAGGAAAACAACTGTGACCGAAAATGAGAAGTGAAAACGAAAGAAACGTACCTTCTGCTCTGTGAAAAATTATGTAGGCAGGGCTCCCTCTTTTAGTTGAGAGTAGGAGGAAAGAATTGCATGGAATTGTTAGGCACAACATCATAAATAGAAGAGAGTAGAGCAGCAGCAGTTCCATTGAAAGAAAAACTGCTGAGGAGAGTGGGAGTAAGCAGAAAAGGTGAAGATGCATGTTAAACACAAAAAAGTGTAATAAGATTTAATTTATATAAAAATCAATAAGTATGTTAAAAAATAAAATTTTTTAATAAGATATTTACATAATATTTTGAACCAATATTTTATTAGGTGCTTAAGATATCTCAAAGTTGCAACATCTTAAACATTAAAAAGTCTAATAAGATTTAGTTTATATAAAAAGCAATAAGTATGTTGAAATTTGAAACTTTTAATAAAATATTTACAATAATATTTTATGCATATTTTAAAGGGAAAACGTAAAATACAATTAAATAACACAAGTAAAAATTAAATGTAAAAATATTTTATTAGTTATCATAAAATATTTTATGAAGGTCCTTAAAGAAGAACAAGATATGATACTTAATATGACATACAGTATAAATAAATAAATAAATTCAATGTTCAATAAATATACAAAAATTAGTTATCATAGAATATACCATGATGATTTAGGTTTTAAAATTAATTTCGTCTGAAGATGAATGATGGTAGAAGTCATCATGTATAATAGCCGATTATTTATATTTTTTTATTAAATATGGGATAAAAAAGATGGAATTTTATCAAATTAAAAATTTTGTTTCAAAAATGACAAATAAAATTCCAACATCGATATGGTTTCACTATTTTTAGGTATTTTCATAGTATTGCAGTACATGTTCGGGGAAGTCCTGGTACAAGGCCGGTTCATCCCAAAGGTAACCTACGATGCAAAATTTTGTTTTAAGTAATTTATTGATTCGGATTGACCGAGTTATGTGTGTCGGTTGAAAAACGGGATAATCGAGACATCCATGTTGAAAGATGAATGAAGGCAGTTTGTTTAGTCCATTTGCAATGGATTAATGTAAATGATCGATTGAATCTGAAATTGTGTATGCAATTATTGAAGAATGATAAGAAACAACACAACTTATAATGACATTAAATCAAAATGGACATCGGCTAAGTAACATATGATGACATTTAGGGAAAAGAATGGTTACTTCCATTAAGCCAAAAAATGCGAATGGTAATGAAAAGAGACAAAACACATTAGCAGAAAAGAAATTTTACTGAAAGGAACACGTTAGTGTAGAAGCACACAAAACACATACAAAGAAAAAGTATGGATGACAATTGACATTATATGTCAGTAGAATATTACGATAAAAGTGCATTATTAATGCTACATGACACCGTCACGATAAGGTTCGACAAATATAGTAAGAAAAAGGAACGATGAAACACACAAATTTAAAAAGAAAACCAACATCAGCGTCTCCTGCACCTAATGGTTGCCTACAGTGCCGAAACAGACCTGTAAAATGGATTGGTGTGAGGTAGAAGGAAGGGTACGAGTGGATAAACAAAAAAATGTACACAGATGGAATGTTTTACCACAAATTACCATAAATTGGGTTTATCAGAGGCCACTATATCAGGTTCGTCATTTAACCGATAATTGGTTTTGCTAGTGTGGGTGGACGCTCTAAAGTGCACTTTGTTGCTTTGTTGATGCATACCGCAGTATAGGTTCTGTGAATGAAATATACATCCTTAGAATGTAAAATATCATTATCAAAGATGAAACAGAAAACAATGTTCTACAAGTAAAACTAACCACGATTCAATATATTGTTGTCAAAGATGGCAGCATCTGTGATGTTATGACAAGTCTATCATGAAATAGTGCAGAAACATTTTCAATATGTATTTATAGTAGTCAAAGCAAGTGAAGTTTGTACAAAGAAAAAATGGGAAAGCGTATAGAATAAAGGTATAATACAGGAACCGACGGAGCAAAGACAAAGTTAGCATTGTTTTACCTGCGTGGAAAAGTCGTCAATATCGTCAACGTCAAGCACTGCTTTCCCTTTCATAGCTGCTGTTACTCTAATGTGATAACAACTGAACCGAATTGTTTCACAAACAATGTAAAATATCACCATAAAAGATGAAACACAAGAAAATGTTCTTCAATTAAAAATAACCATGATTTAATATGTTGTTGTCAAAGATGTTTAAGTCAGTGGTGTTTTTACATGTGAAGCAGTCCATCACGAAGCAGTGTAGGAAAATTTTCAATATGTATTTAGCAGTCGAACCAAGTAAAGTATTTGCAAAAACAAAAGGGAGAATCCTATAAATAAAGTTGGTATGCAGGAACCGAACAAAGGAAAATGTATGGTTGTTTTACCTGGCTGGACAAGTCGTTAACATCGTCAACGTTAATCACTACTTTCGATTTCAAGCCAACTGAATTCAACATATCAAAAGCAAGTGACGTGATGTGCATATGAAATCATTTAGTTATACATGGGATTACGAATGGTTTCTGAAAGGAAATGGGTACCTCTGATTTTATTTGGTTTGTTGGTTTTGCAAGTAGTTCACTTGGCAGAGCAAAATTAAGAGGGTCATCTAGATCGACCACTTCTTCCCACCTCCATCTGCACAAATTGAGGCCACGTTTTTCTTGCTTTTCAAACACGTTACTACTCAAAAGTCGTTTGTATTTTAATGTAAACTCTGAATATAATTAGGGTAAAATACATCACCTCTTTTATTATTTCATCTGCCAAAGCATATGGGTGAAGTTCCTCATTTGTTTTTTGATCTGACAAATCATTTGGATTTGGTTCCTCCTGGGTACAGACATTTAGAAAGAGACATCGAATGTAATAACGTCTTTACAACAATAGAACTTCATGTATACTGAAAATACCTTTGGAATGATGTTGGCGGGCATAATAGTTGGTATGATACTACTTATCAACAAAATGATACTGGAAGATAACAACAATTATCCAAACGAAAGAATAATTAGAATTCCAAAATTAGGCAAAAAAATACCATTAAATAGCTGACCAAAGTTATAGCACAGATGCAGACACATGTGAAAGGAATATCCACACCTAATCATACCTATCAGTTATGAGGAGTTTTAAGATTCAGCAGATTCAGGTGGTTGCCCTCAATGCAAAAACTGAACTTACATATCGAGAATGTTACCACGATCATATTACATGGCTTTTGAAAATTATGAAGTTTAATGAGGACGCACACGATCCAACGTCATGTGAACTCAGCCAATATATTTACAGCAGTAGTGATCCAAAAATAAAAAAGAACTCTAACGTTATTCTGTAAATATTTACAGATTAATGAAAATCATATATATATATATAAAAGATACTTCTAAACACATCCAATCTTCTTCTCCAATTTATTGTTTATAGTGGTTTTTTATTTGATTATACAAGTGGTTTTAACCTGATTTGGTTTGTAACATTGTGTTTTCTTTGTTTTGATTTCATGTATTCTTGCAGCAATATTTCCTGACTATCTATAATCCCATATGCCCTAACATTTTATTTTTATTCAATCACGTTAATTGTCTACTCGAATTGGCCTTTGGCATTGACAATATATTCATATATGTGTGTTTATTGAGTATTTAGATGGTACAAATCGCCTTAAAACTTCATGTGTTGCTGCTAAAATGAAAATAAAAAAGAAAAAAAGTTCAGCATTTTTAATCTCCTACTGAAATTCTTTCTGTTTCTGGTTCTGGTTCGTAAAATGCAAGGCCAAAACCGCAAGGCCAAAAACGCCAGTTGCTCTTTGGCCTGATGTTTATATGTTTCTAAGGTGTTTACGTGATCATTTACAAGCCGCTCGCCATTAATTCTTGCATCTTACTGTTGGGAAATAAGTAAAAACTGAAAGATTAATGTGCAGTGAGTTTAAGTATATGTGTTTGTGCCTGCTGGACTCCAAGATGTGTAATATCTTGGAGTGCAGTTCCAATAAAGTAGCAGCCCTCAACCTTAGTATATGCACATATAAGCTGAAAAAAGCAAGTGTTTGTGGTCAATTAGACTCGTAGACTGAACTTATATAGCCAAGTCTCGTAGACTGAACTTACAGTAGCAGACAAATATCTAAGTACGGCAAAGGCAGAATACAATCAACAATCTTCATGTCTCGTGGGTCCGTTACATCCTTTGGGTACAGCAAAACTTTTTGCTGGTTTCTCATCTAACATTTTCATTTAAGGGTTTGATTTAAATGCTTATATGCTACATGAATAAACGTGATTGTGGTTCCTTACCTAATGTGATAGACATGAAAAGATAATACTCACGAAATATTCTGACAGAGATGAAAAAAACAAAGGCATGATTGTGGGTCCATTACCCGAAGTGATAGAAACGAAGATTACACTCGCAAAATAATCAGTTATACCTCTGTTCTCGAATTAGGGGAGGAGAAGAAAGAAAAAAGTATGAAGAAAAGAAAGGGGGAGAGAAAGGGTCTTTTTTTTTTCTTTACCTTTCTTCCCATAATTGGGCTGAAAATTTTGAGGGGAAAATCATCACACTTTTCCTCTTGATGACAACTTTCTTTCCCTTGGGTTTGATAAAGAACACAAGTTTTTTTGTTTCTTCAACTTTCTTCTTCTTTCCTTGATTAGTTTTGTTTCAAGAACCTGAAATCTATAGTGAAGGTCAAACCCCAACAAATGTCCCTCAACTATTCCATATTCCATATGACTGATGCAACGTAAATTCAGGATGCAACTTAAAAGCAATAATTCACTAATGCATTGTGGGTCTGATATACATTCTATGGTTAGGCCATAAGGTTTTGTTTGTTTAGTAGTCATATTCATTTTAAGAGCTTCATTTGTATGCCTATATGCTGTGGCAAGGAAGATGTGATTGTGGAACCATTTATTTCAAAGGGCATAGATGTAGATGACACACAAAGCAAATGTGCCCAGAGTTCACTTGTCATGTATTGTTTTGCTAAGAAACACACACTCGCTCATCCTAGGAAACCTATAGAATAGTTCTTGAATTAGATCCGAGCATGTTGTTTTGTCCTTTGAATGAGATGGGCATTAATAGAAGATTGGCGGAACTTTTGGTTTATATTATCTCATTTGAAATTGTTATTCATTAGGGAAGGTGTACGTGATATAATGATTGGGGAACAACTACATTTGTTTGCTGCTGTTGGCATCACATGGTGAGCGTCGTTTTATTCTGAAGGGTGTTCCCATCATGGAATATGTGGGATGGCTCAGATGCAGCATCATCACCTTTATATAGCATATGTAGCAGGATGTCACTATGCATATGAAGTCCAATTCGGAAAGTCATTATTTAGATGTGCTCGTGCTCTAAAGGCTTGTTCAGAGGATGCCATATCTTTTTATTAGGTCTCACCAGGAATTCGGAATTTTGTACAAGTACTGATGTTATCAAATAATTGGCATTTAGCTTTAGTTGTGATGTTTATTGGGTCAGCCCTACATAGTTAATTAAATATATGGTTACAGAAGCCGCCACAAGTCTGGTGTCTCTTGAAGTTTCTGTTGTTGGTCACTTAAGTAAATTGGTCGCTTGGACCATCAACTATACAAGTCACAAGTCTTAAAGCCATGGAGTAACGCCAAAGGTCATTGTCATTTAATTCTTTCTGTTGTTGCTGTTACGGGCCATCTTTGGCGGTTTTATAACAGCCATAATGCATATAATTAACACACCATTAAGGGACTAAATATGTTGGCCAAAGGCCAAAAGATATAGCCTAGGGGTGGAGGGCTTTTTGTCCAAAGGCCAAGCCATAAACACGAGCTTTCGGCGACTGTTTGGGCTGCAGTCCACAGCTTATATTGCAGTCCATCTTTCAAAATTCCAGCAGCCAATACCCCTTGAAATCATTGAAGAGCCCATGCTATACGTTCAAGGATTAATGTGAAATCATAGAGGCCTATTAGGGGCAAAACTTATGGCTGAAATTAGGGAGTTGCAGCACCAAAAACAAACACTCACAGGTTGTGGGTTTTGGAATCTGCACAGGTCTATCAAAATTATGAGTAGAACAGCTTCCTTTGGACTGCCACTGGCCGCATAACAATGGTCATGTTAAATGCCATAAGTTGATCGAGGTAGTCGAAACAAAAGATTTATTATATGAAAATATTTGACCATAATTGAAGCTATGTTCAATGAGTTTCCAAAGTATGCAGTTGAGGCATGTGATTGGAATCGTAATTTCACGGAGGCATTTCCCCAAACATTTGGCATGCATGAAATATGATAAAGTAAAGGTGAAAGACACTTACTTGTGAAGTGGATATCCTTTGTTGGTTTGAAGTGTAGTGTCAACCTGTTGAATTCGAACCAAATTAGAACACATAGCAGAGTGGCGAAAACATGGAAAGAGAAAGAATCAGATTAATTAAGAACACGAGCACACCGAAAAAAACCCAGATCAATCTAAACAAAGCGTAGATGAATGATCCAAAACACATTAATCAAACAGTGGCCATTAATCAAACAGTAGCCCAGAAAAACCAGTTCGAAAAATGCCTAAAAAATATGTCAATCAAGAAACCCAATCGAAGAATACCAACATCAATCATTCATCAATGACTCAGTAAAAACATGAGCACGGTGAAGAAAACCCAAATCAATACGAGGAAAACCAGTTTGAAAAATGCCCAAAAATATTGTATTAGAATAGTATTAGATTAGATTGTTAATAAATAATATAAATTTTAAACATATTCTGTTTATTCCAATGCTTTTAAAAGCCAATGGAAGAACATCAAATCCAGACGCAACTCACGCAAGAGTGAAAGTGCAAAGAAACATTTACATCATCCATCTCCATAGGTGGTTTGTTAAGGTAAATCATCAATGGCGTAAAAGCTTAACCAAGATTTTTGCGTGCAACAGAATCCCTGGAAACCAACTATTTAATGCATCGATTTCTGGAGGCGTAAAAGCTTAACCAAGATTTTTGCGTGCAACAGAATCCCTGGAAACCAACTATTTAATGCATCGATTCTGGATCATACAGAGAACAAAATACACACACAACTGTTGAAATCCCAGGTTAATCTATCAATTTCTGGATCAGTGGTTTCACAGAGAACAAAATACACACACAACCGAAGAAAACCCAGGTTAATCGCTCAGACGAAGAAAACCCAGTTTAATCGCACGGAAGAAGAGGACAAGAAAAGAAGAAAAGGCAATCGAGAAGGTAGAAGCATACCAGATTGTGTCGCAATGGAGATGAAATCCGAACCGAATAGGATGAGGCGAAGCTGTCCTGTGTCGCAAGGAAATGGAAGCAGAAAGGCAGAATCCATGAAGAAGAAGATGAACGTGGGATGGAATGGACATGTGTAGAATTTTGATTGGATTTGTTCAGAAAATTTCAACAAAACCGTAATGTTGATGGTAACCGTTTAAGCCGCATTATTATATAGTAATAGACTAGACACCGAATGGAGAACATCATATATATTCTTGCCAATAAAATAAAATAAATAAATCAAAAACCGCTTTGATTACGCATATTAAAAGTATGCTAATAATACCAAGGATAAACTTGTTAAATCATTAAAAAAATCGAATAACAAATCATATATGAACCTGAACCTATTGATTTGATCGTCTTTTTTACATGTAATCTTGATGACGAATGAATGATGATGTGTAAAGACCTTCCTCAACCATAGCCATTCATGTCCTATGCTGAACTCTAACAAATGGTTTTAAGGGATCGTTAGTAGTGATGATTTATGGAAAAAACAAGAAGGAGAATGTACAGATAGTAACGTTTATGTTGATTAAATTAAAGAAAAATCATGCCTATTAATAACAAATTGCTCTTTTCTTATAATTTCTTACTACTCGATCTATTTTATTTCCATAATTATTGTTTTTGTGATTGCATGAGATAATCAATCTGGTGTTTTTCTTTTCTTTTAGAAAAGTTATGAGAAAAATATTGGTTTATATTTGTATTAGAATTTGTCTACTAAATTATCAATCGATCTGAAGTACCATATATATTACTCCTTTTCTAAATAGGCTATATGATTTCCTACTAAAAGCACGAACCACTGAATCAATTCTTACTTCCGAATCAAATATATGACTCTATTTTTCATAGAATTAACAAAAAATCAATAGATCGAACCCAAAATATAAGAAGAAAGATAATAAGTTGATAAAGATAAGTACAACACGCGCGGAAAACGGGTCAATAGTCTTGGTTTCCCGTATCAAGGCATATCGATAGAAATGGAAGTGAGAATGGGATTACTTTATCAATTCCAACAAACAAGTTTTAGAAACCACGTTTTGTAAAAGCATAGTCATAGATATTTTTCTTTAATGACTTTAGAAGGCCAAAAAAATGCATAATCAGCATCTGAAAACGTAATGTTAAACACTTGTAAAACTTAAAAGATAATAAACAGATACAAAACGCAATCTCAAACTCCCCTAGAATGTCAATACAAATGTATCTTAAGCACTGCATATCATTGGCGATTTGGCGCCTAAGCCCCAATGATATGTGCATCATACTTGGTCAACTCAACCCTTTCGAAGGGTGAAAGTTATTGCCGTTTGTTTACAATTTGTGATAACTTTATCTCGAATTAGTTGATGTAGCCAAGCAAAACACATGCATGAAAACATACGAAAAATCAAAATAAAAGCTAAAAACCACATTAAGCTTCTTTATTTCATCATAAATCATAATCTATACATTGTTAAGATACACCATTGTATTCCCACCTGGAGAGCCCCTAACTCTCACTTCGATAAGAAGCCTCGAACATAGATTCTCTTACGAGATCAATTTCATGATTTCGTTTTAGAGTATGCACTATTATTACAATTTTTATCAGTAATAAAAATTTTAGTATCGTGCACGTGCATACTTTGTTGTAAACAAATGTCACATCTTATATGAAAATCTAAACCTAAAAAAAACAAATCTTAATTGTTCATAAACAACCTAATTAACCTTAAATAACATAATCAGACCACTGATTAACATGTTGAATATGATCCATGGTATAACTAGGAATCTTATCAAGTTTAATTGGATTCTTTTTTCCTCCGATTAACCTAGCAGGGTTTCCAACAACAGTAGTTCTAGCAGGTACATCCTTTAACACCACCGATCCCGCCCCGATTTTCGCCCCATCCCCGATCCAGATATTCCCCAAAACACAAGTCCCTGCACCTATCAAAACCCCATCTCCGATTTTCGGATGTCTATCTCCACTACTCTTTCCAGTACCACCCAATGTCACATTATGCAAGATCGAAACATTGTTTCCGATCACCGCAGTCTCTCCAATCACAACTCCGGTAGCATGATCAAGCATTATCCCACTACCAATCTTTGCTCCAGGATGTATATCCAATGCAAAAACCTCAGAAACCCTACTTTGGATCAAAACTGCCAAGACTTTCCTATCTTTTAACCATAAATTATGAGCAATTCTATGAGCCTGACAAGCAAGAAACCCTTTAAAGTTCAAGAAACAGTGTACATAACTTATACAAGCTGGATCCCTTTCCTTTACAGCTCTCAAATCATCTTTAACAGCACTAATAATTTCTTGATCCTCTATGAGCACACTCATGAAAAGATCATATAAGGTTGCACTTGACAAACTTGAATTACTCAATTTCATTGAAATATGATTAGCTAAAGCACTTTCAAAAGACTGTTGAGACAAAATTAAACTGGAATAATAGTTTGACAAGATGGGTTCTTGATCAACATCAGATCTAGCTTCATCTTTCATTTTCAGCCATAGATCATCATCATCATCATCTTCTGGATGTTTGTGGATAATCTTGGAGATGGGTTTGCAGGAAACCTGATCAGGGTAGTCAAGTCTGCAGAATTTGGAATACTGATGATTACCTTCAAATTCAAGAACACAATTTCTTGAACTGTGAATACACGCAGTCATCTTTAGATGTTTTTTTTTGGGGGGAATTGATGAAATTAGTTTGTGGGTATGTTTATAAAGATAGAATATGGCAAAGATGATGAAGAATTGGGAAGATTGAGTGTGAAATTAAGGTACGCAACCCTATATATATGGCATTGTGGAGACGTAGGTGGTTTAAAGATCGGAGGTTTTACCCGGAAAAGAGATAGAAAAAAAAATGGTGGTATGAATCTTCGTGTAGGAATCGTGGGTTTTCAGACACGGAGATGGCTGTCGGCTGTGGTCCTGTGGAGTTGGTAAATATCTAAGAAAATTTTTTATTTAACCACTATAAATGTAAATAAAATAGTATTCAAAACTAAGAGTGTGGGGAGTACCCATCTCTCCCAAATTCATCTTTCTGTACACGTCAGCGCCACATCAGCTTTTCTCTCTCCACCTTTCCCCACCTTTCTAACTAGGAAATACCCACCTTTTTTAACTTTTCCATCTTTCTTAATTTTTTTAACATTTTAATTAATTTTAACTAACAAAACAAATACTAGAATTAAAATAATTAATTTCATAAAATATTTAAAAACTATTACATAAACTAAAAATTAAAAAATACCGAATTAAAATAAAAAAAATACATAACTAGCCGTCTAAATTTGGTATTTGGGCAAGCGCAATATGTTCCACAAGATCTGAGCGAAGGTTATTGTGTGTTTCCCGATTACGAATTTCCAGTAACGTATTTTGATATACTTCATTGGAAGCGGAATGTTGACTGGATGGAAGCTCGGTTTCTTGAAATGAACATATCGCGAACCCTTCGTCTTCTAAGATCATATTGTGTAATATGACACAAGCATACATGATTTGTCTAATTTTATTTTGGTGCCATGGTCGTGCGGGGTTGTTTAATATAACAAAACGAGATTTGAGTACACCAAAAGCTCGTTCGATGTCTTTTCTTGCCGACTCTTGTGCTGCCTTGAATCTTTTTCGTTTGTCATCGGTTGGACACGAAAAAGCTTTCACAAAAGTCGCCCACTCGGGATATATCCCGTCGGTTAGATAGTACCCATGTTTGTATTCTGTTCCGTTAATAACAAAAGGAACAACCGGTGCGATCCCGTTTAAAACGTCGTTGAATACTGGGGATTGATTAATCACATTGATGTCGTTGTTGGAACCCGCGACGCCAAAAAATGCATGTCATATCCATAAATCTTGTGACGCAACGGCTTCCAACATAATTGTCGGATATTGGTGATCGCCTCGCATATATTGTCCTCGCCATTCTGTAGGGCAATTTCTCCATGCCCAATGTGTACAGTCAATGCTGCCAAGCATTCCACGAAATCCATGTTTTGCTTCATGGAACGCGTACAACTGATGAACATCAGATTCAGTCGGTCTACGCAAATATTTGCGTTTGTATAGCTGAATAATTCCCTTACAGAATTCTTGCAAGGTTTCACTTGAAGTTCTTTCAGACATAAAAAGACAGTCGTCAATCGAATCAGCTACCATGCCATATGCGAGTTGCCGAATAGCAGATGTGCATTTTTGTAACGCGGCAAATCCCCTTCTACCTCGAGCATCCCATCGCAAGGTAAAATATTCAAAGTGTTGCTCCATATCGTAAACTATTCGTAGGAATAGTTCTTTGCGCATCCGGAACCTCCTTCTGAACATATCATCTCCATATACAGGATTTTGAGTAAAATAATTGCGCATCAGACGTTCATTTGCAGCTGCTCGGTCTCTATGAATTGGAATTCTTCGTCTAGGTTGCGGAGAGCTGGCATTTATAAAAGCTTCAAAAAGTTCTTGATAATACTCTTGAGATTCGTCTTGAGTTTCGTCTTCGGATGATGAGTTTGACGACGAAGACGTAGTATACGGTTCCATCACAATAAAAATAAAATTGTGATTGATTGGAAATAATTTTAGGTTAAATGAAAGAGAGAATTTTGAATGTGTATAGATTGAGAGAAATGGGAAAGATGTAAGTTAAATGTGTTGTGAAGATATATTTATAGGGAAAAATATTTAATAAAATTTTTTTTTTTTTATTTTAAACGGTCAAAAGACCGTTGGAGGTAAAAGACAAGAAATGGGAGCGGGGTGCAGCGGGAACCTGGAGCCGGGCCGGGGTTCGAATTGCGCGGGGCCGAGGGGGAGGGGTGGTGTAGCCGCCGGCCTTCGCTGATGTGGCGAAGCCGGCCTGCCCGCGGCTTGGGTACTCCGCATGCCCTAAGGGTGTGTAAAATAACCGAATTTGAATAACCTGTTCAAACTTAATGTTAAAGGGGTTAATTGGATCGGGTTATTTGATTTTCGGTGTTTTTTAATCGTGTTAAATGGTACACGAATAATAATTTGGTTCGGTGATCGAGTAGGATCGTGTTCGTTCGGGTACCCGAGTAACCCGTTTAATTTTTAAATTCTCAATTTTAATTAGAATTAAAATTGTTTATATATAAAATGTAAATTTCTAAATACACAAACCATTCAAATCGTTTTACATAGATTACTCAACTCATTTAACCAGTTTAAACTACTTTGTAGAGGATTTCATTTTTTATACCAAAACCGAATAACTCGTTTAACCCAAAGTGACCTGATACTCATTAACTCGTCCCCTTATTTGGTTTCGATTTGACCAGATAACTCACACCCCCAAACCCAAATAACCAGATATCCATTAACACATCCCCTTATTTGGTTCCGATTTGACCAGATAGCCCACACCTTGAAACTCAAATAACCTGGTACCAGACCACCAATTTAGCCCGTCTGAATAGCACCGCTACTCAAAATTAATGTAGAGAATGTTTTAGCACTTTTTGTTATCATTTTATATGTTAAATGTTGTACAGTTTAATTTTTTTAGATGAAGCGTTTATGAAGAAATGAAATAAAATGGAATCATGAAAGTTTATAAGCTTTATTTTGTATTTTCTTTTTCCTGTTAATGAAGAATGACAATGAAGTATAAAAAAAGCTCTATTTTTTATTATGTTTTTCATTCACTTAATTTTTACAAGGAAATGAAAAGAATAAAATTTATAATCAACTCTTTAATCTTTTAATTGTAAATTATCTTGATAAAATCGTATGTAAACCATACAAGCTTTCATTATTTCAAATCCATTGTACATTGTATTTTTAAAATGTGTTATATCTAACAACGAATAAAAATATAAAATAATGATATGAGAAAGTTAGCAAAATTAGAATATATATATATATATATATATATATATATATATATATATATATATATATATATATATATATATATATATATATATATATATATATATATATATCAAAGGAATAACATGGCAGCATAAGCCTCAAAAGTAAAAAAAATTAATTCAAAAAGAAATTACTTATTTAATTTTAGGGTTAATTGCATACACTAACAACGTACTTTCGCTTCAGTCTTACTATAGCAACTTACTAATTTTTTATTAATGCATTTTACTAACATTTTAGTGTCACCTAATGCAATGTTTCACACCCTTTAAGTAATGACATGGATTTAGTTTCATATGTCATGTGTATAAATAATGTTGACGCAAATTATGTTTTTATTGCATGTGATTAATCAATTTAAATAAAAGTTAGAGAGATGCATCGGTCTGTTTAGCACGTAACTTTCAAGAGCTTAAACTTGTAATTTTTAAAAGTTTGAACTATGTTTATCCATAAGCTATGTTTAAGTGACTTTTCTTTTAGAAACTTATAAAAATCATAATCTACTTCAGATAACTTTTAAAAGTAACTTGATCTTATTAAAAATAAAAGGAAAAATGGCATCAAATAGCTCTGAGCTTTTGAGTTTGTACACATTTATGTAGTGAACTTTTTTTTGTGCACATATGGTAGTCAAAGTTTCAAAAGTGTTCCATTGAGGTAGTTGGGTTACCTTTTAACCGGTTGATTCCGATTTGTAAGCCTACGTGGACAATTTTTTTATGACGTGGCTACCCGTTTTTATAAGATACTCGGTTTTATATGATGTGACAAACCGTTTTTATACCCAGTTTTATATGTTCGAGCGTATGAAACGAGTTATATAACCGGCCAAACCGGGTATGTTATAAAAACGGATTGTCAAATCAGATAAAACCGGGTATGTTATAAAAACGAATAGCCACATCATAAAAAAATAGTCCACGTAAACTTGGAAACCGGAATCAACCGGTTAAAAGGTAACCCAACTACCTAATTAGATTACTTTTGAAACTTTGACTACTAAACGTGCACAAAAGAAAAGTTCACTACATAAATTTGTACAAACTCAAAAGTTCAGAGCTATTTGATGTTATTTTTCCAAAATAAAATTACCAAAATAACGTTAATCAATTATGTATCTAATTTGGTTTATTAATTGTATATTCTTTTATGTCATTTAATATTTTCCAACTGTATCTACTTTACCAAATACGTTTATTAATAAAAGTTTCAGCTACCATAAACTCTAACTCCATCTACTCTTTGCTAAGCAAGACCAGTGCCAAGTGGTAAAGTACAAAAAAGATAACTCATCCTCTAGTAGCTCTAAGAAAGTAAATTATGTAAACTATAGTTAACATAAATATGTTAGATTTTGATCCTCGACTTTTACCACAAATTAGGGTCGTGCTATAAGCACACCCTCATAATTAATTTTCACTTAATTATACACTATCTTCTCTCACATTATTTTTCTTAATGACACTAGTCTCACTGATTAAACTTAATCATTTATCTCACATTAGAGGGAGATGGTGTGTAGTCAGCAAAGATAGGGGGGTGTATTTAGAATTACCCACAAATTATTTTATAAGACAATCAAAATTTTACGTCGACTATTAATTTTAGGTAATAACAACTAAAAAATTGTCTCTATTGATTCAAACGATGACATTGATAGGAGCTCGAAAAGTAGTAACAATTTGTAATAAATAATATCAAGTTGAAACAAAATTGATAATTTGAAAGCTATGTTGGATCGAAGTGAGAAAAACATTGACCGATGATGACGCGTTTCATCGAATCATTGAACAATAAAGTAAATTATTTGAACAAATTAATAATTTAAGTTATGTTATATATTTATAATTTATTTATTGTAATACTTACAAATATAATGACGTTACTGATTATGGTTGTTTATTTGGATTTTTAGATGATATATTTGATTACTAGTTTATTACCAACTTATTACGTGAAAATTTAATAAAATTTATTTTATAAAATGTATATAAATAAAAAATAAATATTTATAAATATGTATAATATAATAATTATAAAAATAAAAAAGTTTGCTTAACTTTTAATTAATTAGTTATTAAATTAATCACATTATATTTGGATAGATTTGTTTTGCTATACAATTTAAAGTAATTTTGTAAATGAAGTGGTAAAACTTTCATATATGCGCCTCCAAAATTTCATAATATCATATATATCCAACTTAAAATTTTAATATCATATATATCCCTCCTAAACATCATAATTTCATATATACCCAATTTTAATTATTAATATCATATATATCCCTCTTAAACATCATTAATATCATATATACCTGTAACACCCCCGAACTAATCCCAATTGCCACGTAAATGACACGTCATCAGCAATATAATGTAATCACTTTTAACTATTCCCAACATAAACACGTGGAAACCCGATAATTTTAAAACATTAATTTACATAACCAAGCCACGGAAATCCCTGAAAGTTAAGCAACCTATCCGAAGTATACATGACAACCCCAAAATATAACTACCTCTAACGCAGGTAGCTAACTCCAAAAAAGATGCAACAGTAATCCTACTTTGGTCCAGCAGGCCTACTAGCGCTCCGGTCACCTGAGAGACACACAATAACACACACAGGGTCAGCTAAAGCTGGTGAGAATGCAAGTGTTAGTGAACAAATATAAAGCTCGATAAAAGAAATAAACTCAGTAATAAAATGTTCAGCGTTCTCTATTGAACACGTATATGATATCCCATAGAGTAGCTCAAATAGGTACTCATCCCGTGTGGACGAATCCACGTACCCAAATCCCTAGACCGCACGAAGCAGTCGTCAGGACTCAAAAGGGAATCGGGAGCGACCCGACCCCTGCCCAGCCGTACGGTTTAATATCTCGAAAGCTCAAGTGTCTCAAATCTCATATTATAAAACACAGTTCTCAATACAACTGAATAATACATGCATGATAATATCTCAATAAAAGCTCGTAAGAAAACTCGTAATATCTCATAAAAAGCTCAGTAAAAGATCATGCAAGTATAATAAATAATCGTACAAGTATCTCAGAAAAATACGCAAACTCACCTGCCCTGAAGTCTCACTACTCAGTCTCGGTTCCCTTCCCGTCCCCAACCCTATCAACTCAAGACCCTGGAACCACAATACAATGACTCAATATCACAATACGACAACCCGACATTACTAACATAACTTACGGAACTCTTAAACTCATTTTCTAACCCTTCCCATGAGCTTCCCCTAACTCGATTAATCAATTAACATCAAGCCAAAAGCTAATTGCATGAAATCTGGTAAGTCGTGACCACGAAAAAGGTCATGACCACGAGAAAAGTCGTGACCACGACTCTCACAGATTTTCCCTGGTTCATCCTGCTCGTACTCTGCTCCGTCCAGCTTGCTCTTTTTTGCCTTAAAACTCGATTTTAGGTTGTTTTTAGCTCACGAATTTGCCCAAAAACATAATAAACACATATAGGCACAACCCCAATCATTTGGTACTAACTATCATCTCAAAACCCATGAATTTAATGCTTGATTTCAAGCTTTGAGACATACCTCAAGCTTCTTTAATGGAGGAGAATGAAGAAGATGAGAGTTTAGCACTTCCCAATTTGGAAATTGAATTCTTGTTGTTGCAGCTTCTGGAAGTAAAACACACCCACACACTTAGGGCTCTGGTTCGAGAGAAATGAAAAGAGGAAGCAAAGGAATGAACAATATATACGTTTTAGGTTTAACTCGGTTCGACACCCAATATCCGATCCCGTTATCACAAAACACAAATTTTATATCACCGGATCCTAATTTAATTAATATCCACCAATATTATAATCTTTAATTAAAACTTAATTCTGTCACCCGGTTAACCCAAAATCTTATCACGTGACGGTTCCACGTATAACCCAATAATTCACCCAGCTCAAATGTAATATTAAAATCAACCACTCAAATAATTCCACGTATCTATCCCAAAATTGGGATGTTACAAGTCTCCACTCCTTATAAAGATTCTGTCCTCATAATCCAACTCGACATAATTAACTGAGAATACATCACGCATCTGTAAGTCTGACTCCCGACCTGTCACTATCTCAGGCGCAAACAATCACTTTACCTCTTTACATCAACACACCCTCATAACTCTACAATAAGGCCTCATATTACACCACAAGGATCCTCTGAATCCTCTGTCGACGTTAAAATCAAAGCCCTACGCAACTAATCATTCAAATCTAGAAGGCGCTATCCTGCTCCCCAATACCCAGCTAGCTCGCGAAATTCTGACTCCAGGCACAGACGTGGGCTAACCCCAACTCCTAATACCCTCGATTTTCACTAAATTTACCCTCACATCCTCACTTATCACCACTCGCCCTACAACTGCCCCTCTCGCGGCCAAAACTCACACCTCAAGGACTTGGCACATAATCTCTCTCACTGCAAGGTACTCAAAACCTCTTTCAGACACTGGTTGTACTCCTCATCGCTCCTCAAATAGATCAACTGTTCTCAATAAACATCATCATAACGCAATCGAACATCGACCTACAACACTATTCCTCATAGGCATCAGATTTACTGAAACTCGCTGACCAACAACCTCTCATGCGTACGCCATAACTCTACTTACTACTACAATACTACTATCTACTCGCTTAACAATCACAAAAGCAGATAAGTCAAATGAAAACACAAAAATAACCACAGAAGGATGCCAACACATATGGCCGATCAGATCCCAATTTAAACAAACTGAATGACGCATAGCCGAACAAGAATAAACGTACCAGGTGCAATATCATGCGGCTCTCTTTCCTCCTCGGCTATAGTCTGAAAAACTCTGCCTCTGGCCCTTGGTACTCCACCTCCTCCACGAGGTGCTGACGACGAATCTGACGCCCCAGCCCCACTCGAACTTGCCCCCGGAAATCCCATCCCTGGACTCGAACAATCCCGTGACATATGACCCGGCTTCTCACACTGGAAGCAGAGCGATTCCTGTGAAGTACACGCAACAGCAGTGTTGACCGAACTGGCCACATCGAAAACATCTGAGGTGCTCTGGGGCACACGACCCTGCATGACGGTGATGGCATTGCTGACAATCTATCTCTCCCGATGCCGAGCTCTCAACCCGACTCCCAGAATCCATAGATCCTCTATCAACACTCCCCTGGCTCTGTCCCTGACTCTGCCCCTGCTGTTTCTGACCCTGATCGTGACCTCGACTCTGACCCTGACCAACCTCAGACCTCCTCTCGTCTCGACTCTGATCTCGTCGGGCCCCCGAACTCTGATCCCGCTGCTAAGTATACCCACCTTGTCGGCTCTCTCGGTATCCCCTCGATGGCCCTGCACCCTGTCCCTGCCCCGACGACTCCACACGCTGTCTCTGGGGAGCCGGCTGCTCCCTCCGCCTCTCCACCTCCCTCTCTCTACGTCTCGCATACTCCATAGCAGATGCAAAGGTGGGGTCACGCAACATCCCCACGAACTCCCTAATATCAGATCTCAAGCCCTCAATAAACATACTAACCTTCCGCTCCTCTGTAGCCACCTGATGTGGCGTAAACTGGGCCCTATCATTAAACACATCGATATACTCCTGAATAGACATGGATCCCTGCTGTAGGTGAATAAACTCACGCTCTAACTCGCGCCTCGTATCCTGGGGACAATACTGCAGCTCGAAATCAACACGAAACTCCTCCCAAGTCATCAAATACGCCTCATCTATCCCCCGGGCACTCACAACTGAGATCCACCATCGTAACGCTCCTCCTTTCAGTAGGTAGAAGACATAACTCACTCTATCAGCTCGATCCACATGCGTTATACGGAATGTCGCCTCAATCTCTCGCAACCAATCTAGCGCCTTCGAGGCACCAACTCCCCCAAAGAACTCAAAAGGATGACCTGTCATGAAGTCCTTAAAGGACCCTCGCGATGGCTGGCTAGAAGAAGCACCAGCTCCAGAACTCTTACCTCCCTCAGGCGGAGGCACCGCTCCCCGACCCCGACCCCGACCAGCTCCCTGCGCCGGAAAATGCTCATCCAATATCTGACTCAATACAGAATACAACTCAGACCTACACACAAACTCGTCACCCCTAGAGTCATCACCCTGAGGCCCACTGCCCTGACGGTCCATAACTACCTGCACAATAAAGACAACAACGCATATTAACTCTACACAACTCTATACACTACTCATTTATCACCTAATACTCTAATTCGGATTACCATCCAAGGATCTAGACTCCGTGATTTAAGCTTAAGCATCCGCTAGATACTTAATCTCTTAAACCTAGGCTCTGATACCAAGCTTGTAACACCCCCGAACTAATCCCAATTGCCACGTAAATGATACGTCATCAGCAATATAATGTAATGACTTTTAACTATTCCCAACACATACACGTGGAAACCCGATAATTTTAAAACATTAATTTACATAACCAAGTCACGGAAATCCGTGAAAGTAAAGCAACCTATCCGAAGTATACATGACAACCCCAAAATATAACTACCTCTAACGCAGGTAGCTAACTCCTCAAAAGATGCAACAATAACCCTACTTTGGTCCAGCAGGCCTACTAGCGCTCCGGTCACCTGAGAGACACACAATAACACACACAGGGTCAGCTAAAGCTGGTGAGAATGCAAGTGTTAGTGTACGATTATAAAGCTCGATAAAAGAAATAAACTCAGTAATAAAATGTTCAACGTTCTCTATTGAACACGTATATGATATCCCACAGAGTAGCTCAAATAGGTACTCATCCCGTGTGGACGAATCCACGTACCCAAATCCCTAGACCGCACGAAGCAGTCGTCAGGACTCAAAAGGGAATCGGGAGCGACCCGACCTCTGCCCAGCCGTACGGTTTAGTATCTCGAAAGCTCAAGTGTCTCAAATCTCATATTATAAAACATAGTTCTCAATACAACACAATAATACATGCATGATAATATCTCAATAAAAGCTCGTAAGAAAACTCATAATTTCTAATAAAAAGCTCAGTAAAAGATCATGCAAGTATAATAAATAATCGTACAAGTATCTCACAAAAACATGCAAACTCACTTGCCTTGAAGTCTCACTACTCAGTCTCGGTTCCCTTCCCGTCCCCAACCCTATCAACTCAAGACCCTGGAACCACAATACAATGACTCAATATCACAATATGACAACCCGACATTACTAACATAACTTACGGAACTCTTAAACCCATTTTCTAACCCTTTCCATGAGCTTCCCCTAACCCGATTAATCAATTAACATCAAGCCAAAAGCTAATTGCATGAAATCTGGTAAGTCGTGACCACAAAAAAGGTCATGACCACGAGGAAAGTCATGACCACGACTCTCACAGATTTTCCTTGGTTCATCCTGCTCGTACTCTGCTCCGTCCAGCTTCCTCTTTTTTGCCTTAAAACTCGATTTTAGGTTGTTTTTAGCTCACGAATTTGCCCAAAAACATAATAAACACATATAGGCACAACCCCAATCATTTGGTACTAACTATCATCTCAAAACCCATGAATTTAATACTTGATTTCAAGCTTTGAGACATACCTCAAGCTTCTTTAATGGAGGAGAATGAAGAAGATGAGAGTTTTGCACTTCAATCCCAATTTGGAATTAAATTCTTGTTGTTGCAGCTTCTGGAAGTAAAACACACCCACACACTTAGGGCACTGGTTTGAGAGAAATGAAAAGAGGAAGCAAAGGAATGAACAATATATACGTTTTAGGTTTGACTCGGTTCGACACCCAATATCTGATCCCGTTATCACAAAACACAAATTTTATATCACCGGATCCTAATTTAATTAATATCCACCAACTTTATAATCTTTAATTAAAACTTAATTCCGTCACCCGGTTAACCCAAAATCTTATCACGTGACGGTTCTACGTATAACCCAATAATTCACCCAGCTCAAATGTAATATTAAAAGCAAGCACTCAAATAATTCCACGTATCTATCCCAAAATTGGGATGTTACAATGCCCAAATTCATTAATTTAATTATTTTTAGAACACTTAAAACTCATATTTAATATTGTTTATTAATTAATGACCACTATGCTCTTACTTATTTCTTCTTTCAGCTAAACCTTCAAAATATCATATTCATCCAACTTAGATTATAATATCACATCCCTTTAAATAATTTTATATAATTTATTTTTGTAAGCTTTACTATGTAAATTCTTCATAGTAAAATAAATTAACATTAACAATAAAAAATTGTATTATATTTTTGTTCGTTTGTAGTTAAATCGTATCGACTTATGGTTGTATTACATTTTTTTTAATTTAGTATATATCTTTTGTTTTCTATATACATTAGTTTCTATTTTTTTCAAGTGTGTTTTCGTTTTATAATTATTGATTTATTGTTTTTTCTAGTTTACTTTTTTTAATTTTTTATATTTAATCTGGTATATATTTGAATTATAACTTTTATCCAATTTTATTAGTTGTGTATATTTGTGTATAATATATAGGATTATATATATATATATATATATATATATATATATATATATATATATATATATATTCTTATTATTAATATTATTATATTAACTTACAATGTTGTTTTATATGTTTAAATATATAGGATAAAATACATATAATCTTATTTTAACACAAAATATACACAACTAATAAAATTGGATAACAAGTTATAATTCAAATACTAGATTAAATAAAAAAAGTAAACTAGAAAAAACAATAATTATAAAACAAAAGCAAACTTAAAAAAAACTAATGTATATAGAAAAACAAAAGATATATACTAAATTAAGAAAAATGAAATAGAACTATAAATTCGAAAAGAAATAGAAAAGAAAGTACATAATATAATCAGTTAATTGTATATTGAAAACTGTAGAAAAAACAAATAAAAAGATATAATAAGTCTATACGATTTGATTACAAACTAACAAAAATATAATACAATTTTTTTATTGTTAATGTTAATTTGTTTTACTATGAAGAATTTACATTGTAAAGTTTACAAAAATAAATTATATAAAATTATTTAAAGATATATGATATTTTAATTTAAGTTGGCTAAATATGATATTTTGAAGATTTAGTTGAAAGAAGCAATAAGTAAGGGTATAATGGTTATTAATTAATAATCAATATAAATATGAGTTTTAAATGTCCTAAAAATAATTAAATTGATGAATTTGGATATATATATAATATTAATGATGCTTAAGAGGAATATATTTGATATTAATTATTAAAATTGGGTATATATGATATTGTGATGTTTAGGAGGGATATATATGATATTAAAAATTTAAGTTGGGTATATATGATATTATGAAGTTTTGGAGGGATATATATGAAATTCTCCCAAAAAAAGAGTGACATGTGGCAAGTCAAAAGAGAGCATGACACGTGACATGTTAAAACTCATTTAATATTATGATAGACTACGTGCAATTTAAAATATTTTTATTTCATTATTATGTTCAAGTTTAACTCATACATCGCATGGATAATTTTAATAAATTTGTTTTCTTAAAACTATATAAACTTGATATTAATAATTAATATTCAAACTTTTAATACTAATGATAGTTAATATATTTTATTATAATTAATTTATGTATAAATCATTTAAACAAAAAAAATCATTAATAACTTTTAAGTTTATGATTAGTATTATATTTATTATTATAATTATAATCAAAAAAATCTTTTTAATATTATTTGTTGTGATTTTATAGAATTTAAGTGTCTAACCATAATCTATCTCAAAAGTAATTTGATTTAAAAAGTTTTATTTAATCTTGAAACACTAATTAACATTTATCATTAATACAAGATGCCACTTGGCATCATGAGAAGTTAACAAATTGTGATTTTGTTGCTATTCTAGTAGTATTTTTAAATTTTTAGTAGGGATGTATATAACTGAAGACTGTATCGCAAACTAATGAATCGAACCAAAACAAAACCAATAAGATTTGGTTTGAAAGTATGACGTTAAAATTATCAAATTGTTACATTTTTATTTTGTTGATCCATTTGTCATTTTTTTCTCCAAACAAGATGAAATAGAAAACGACACTCATGTGCAACGGGGTTCATCGAATGTTATGTTTTAACTAACGCATTTCAACTCATTTTAACCAGTATTAAAACCCCATTGTGTCCGATCGGTTTCATAAGGACACAAGCCACATAACTCGTTTTGATGCGGTTAGTTTACCATCTTCATCATTGACAATATCAAGAAAAACAATTGATAATAAGTGGATTGATTTGATAAAAAAAATTTCCGTATAGCATTACACACACTCAGTCATCTGTATCTATTCTTATATCTATATATTTGTCCATAATAAGACTCGAACTCCCAATATATATTACGATATCATTTAAAACCTGTATCGCTAGGCTATAAGTTATTTGACATTGATCTGAAAAAAAAATGTGATGTAAAAAAAAAAAGTAGAAAAGCTAATTATAATAGTTGGTGACGTAAGCTGTGATGTAAGCAAAGGGGAGTGTGATAATTGAGAGTTGAGAGAGGATAAAACCCTCACGTAATCAGTTACGTAATTATGATCATCTGGTGGTCAACAAGAAAGTCAACGGTAAAGGTAGTTGTGACTTGTACCAAAAACTTTGAATTATATATTTATGGAATCTGGTCTCCCGCCGCCGGCCCCCTCTTTTATCAACATCTTACAAAAGATCACAAACAAGGGTGTTTAACTGGTTATGGAGATTAATTGAACTGAAATTATATTTTAGATGGTTAACTGAAAATATCGGTTTGAGGATTTTCTAAACCTTAACCTAAACTGAAAAACTTGGGTAACCGATAATCAGTTAACCGATTTTTTCGGTTCAGTTATTTGGTTAAGTTAACCAGTTAACCATTTTTTATTTAATCAGTTAATTTATAGATTAAAAAACTCTAATCAGTTTGAGAAAATTTCGTGAACCTAAACCTAAACCGAAAAATCCGGTTAACCGATTTTTTTTGTTCATATATTTGGTTAACCAATTAACCCTTTTATATTTAATCGATTAAATTTAAAATTAAGAAACTCTAACAATTAGTTTTCTAAAAGTATCAAATGTCCAACATAATAAAAACGAGAAATAAAACTATAAATTATGTATATAATATCTTTAAAAGATTAAACATTATCTTTAAAAGTCTAATAGAATTTAAAAAAAAAAGCTATTTATAATCTTTCTAAATTAGATTGTTCTAGTTTACTTTTTTGTTGTTTTGGATTTAAAATTAAGGGTAAATTACAAATTTCGTCCATGTGGTTATACACAAATTATGGTTATCATCCTTTTAATGATTAAATTACGATTACAGTACTTATAGTTGACAATTTATTATGCCTTTGGTCCCTTTGTCCAATATTTTTTTTAAAATGACAATTTTGCCCTTTCATTATTATTTCAGTTTTGGTCCTTGATCAAATTATTTTTTTTTATTTAAATTATTAATAGTTTTTTTTATTTTTTACTATTTATTTAATATATTTACTATTTGTTAAACAAAAAATATAGTTTAAAATCAACAAAATATGTAAACTTTACATATTTATATGTATAAATTAATTTACTTTTTTAACTTTATGAAATAATTATATATTTCATTAAGTTATAATTACAACAATTATGGGTTTCCTTAAGTTATATGTATAAGGTTTATCTGACCATTAACTTTATGGTATAACTAAATTAGAATAGAAAACACGTTAAATTATATATTTGGTTAAGCTAAAAACAAAATAATTATATTAATTTGAATAAAAAGTTATTAAATATATAAGTATTTATATGAATGTAACATATAATAAAGACAATAGATATATATATTAAATGCATAAATAGTATCAATTTTTATAAATGAAAAGTAATATACATTTAGAAAAATAAATATATAAATAGTTCTACGTATATCTAAAATCAATATGTATGAACGATAATAATAGTATTTATAACAATAATTAACAAAAATACAACATATTAAATTAAGTCATATATAGGTTATCTTCATTGATTACTACTTAGTCATGTAAATACTTAAATCATAACAAAATAATAATATTAATACTATTAATAATAATATCAAATAAATAAATAAATAAAACATATTGAACAACCTTTTATTTCAATTGAATTTTAATAGTAATAAATAGACAATATAATAAAAAAATAGAAAATATATTAAATAAATAGTAAAAGAATAAAAATCTATTAATAAAATGAAATAAAAGAAATAATTTGATCAATGACCAAAACTGAAATAAAAGTAAAAGGGCAAAATCGTCATTTTAAAAAAAATATTAGACAAAGTGACCAAAGTCATAATAAATTGTCAACTATAAGTACTGTAATCGTAATTTAATCATTAAAAGGACGATAACCATAATTTGTGTATAACCACAGGGACGAAAATTGTAATTTACCTTAAAATTAATGTAGACTAATTTGGATTTGGTCCCTGAACTTTCAATTTTGCAAAAACGGTCCTTATTTTCATAGTTTGTTTGCAATTTTGGTCCCTCAACCTATTAACTTTTCTAATATGACTAAATTACCCTTATTTTGATGCCACTATATGGACCATTTCTATGATTAGTTTTTAACTCTTTTTAATCTTAATTAAATAATTTTTTTTAGTGTTACTTAGATTTAAAAAACTATAAAGAATAGAAAAGAATTACTTAATTATTTATGTTGGTTCATAAATAATTTAGATATTTTTAGTCTTAATTAATTTTAATTTACTATAATCAAAGTGTAAATCAATCAAAATTTATGATCGAAAACATCATTTATGTTTAGAAATTATTTTTTAATGGTTTCATAAATAAGAAATTTTTTCTTTATATGTATTTATATTGGTTCATACATTTATCATAAAAAATATTTATGTTGATCAAACCACAAAAATACCATTTATGTAATTGACTCTACTTTATTTTTAGTGTTAATTAACTTTAATAATTTATAAAAAAAAATTATTTATGAGCTAACAGTTTAATTAAAGTTAAAAATATTAAAGAACTTAAATAAATAAAAATTTACCGTTTAATTTGACCGAGTTTAAAAAAACTTAAAAATGGTCTAAGACAATCAAAAAATTTTATTCAACGCATCAATTATTTTATCGTTTAATTTTTAATTACACCAAAAACGATTTAAAATTTTAGGTCCATATAACATCTTTGAGATTCATGATTAACAACTTTTATCATCAAACTTTGGTTTGTCAGACCTTTACATAAAAATCGAGAAATATAAATAGGTTTTTAATCTTTTTTCGTCTTTCAATTTGACTTTTCATTTTAATCCGATTAAATCGACACCTTAGAAATTTAAACCATTTAGATTTATCACTTTACCATTATCACCTTGCTTTGATATAAATGTGAACAGATTATTAAATAGAATCTTTGACCGATTTTATTTAAGAAGAAAGTAAAATATTTGACCAACAAACATATTTTTATTATAAATTTATGAACCAACATAAATAATTATAGAGTCAAATATTTTTATAATATTTTATATACGAAACTTCTAGAAAATAGTTTCTAAACATAAATGATTTTTTCGATTATAAATTTTGATTGGTTTACACTTTGATTATAGTAAATTAAAATTAATTAAGACTAAAAATATCTAAATCATTTATGAACCAACATGATTAATTAAATAATTCTATTATTTTTTTTATAGTTTATTAAATTTAAGTAACACTAAAAAATAATTTATTTAATTAATTGTAAAAAAGAGTTAAATAATTAATGGTCCTATAGTTTGCATAAAAATAAGGGTAATTTGGTCATATTAGAAAAGTTAATAGGTTGAGGGACCAAAATTGCAAACAAACTATGAAAATAAGGACCGTTTCTGCAAAATTGAAAGTTTAGGGACCAAATCCAAATTTTAGGATAAACCATAGGTTCCATTTTTGTAATTAACTCATAATTAATTGTAGAAATGGTCCCTATAGTTTGCATCAAAATAAGGGTAATTTGGTCATATTAGAAAACTTAATAGGTTGAGGGACCAAAATTGCAAACAAACTATGAAAATAAGGACCGTTTTTGCAAAATTGAAAGTTCAGGGACCAAATCCAAATTTTAGGACAAACCACAGGGACCATTTTTGTAATTAACTCTTAAATTTAAATTATGATTGGGATAGATGTTAATATTTATAGGCCTAAAATTAAAAAATATTAGAATTAACTTTTTTTTTTTCAATTAACCGTCCATCTCCAATATCGCGAACCTAAACCGGAGATTTTTTTCCGGTTCGATTAACCAATCCGAAAATAATAGAATAATCTGGTTCGGTCAACCTTAAAATTAAAACGGCTTTTCGTATCCATTTTTCAGTTTCGGAATTTTTTGCACACCCCTAGTCACAAGCCTTAAAAAATACTAGGAAATTCATGTCCATTTTTTTATTAGAGGTGATCTGTGCTCAACATTTTATTTTCCATATATAATAATTTCACATAAATAGACTATTCTACCTTTAGTATTACGTTTATCAAGTTTACATTTTCCCCCCTTATAATGAGGATACAATAGTCTATTTATATAGAATTATTGTGTATGAAAATGAAATTGGGTACAAATCACCTCCCTTCTTTGTTACTCGTTTAGGTAGGCTTGGTACAGTAAATTGAAAAGAGAGGAAATAAGAAAGTTTATGGGGTTTTTTTTGGTAGTAAAATTTAAAAATACAATAATCATATGATTAATATAATTCACTTTTCCTACTTTTAGTTTTTAACTTAATTTTTCACAATTTAAGAGAAATAATGATAGAATTGTATTTTAGGCAGCGTTTGGTTCGCAGAATATTTACTCAGTGAATGAATCTCTCAAAGAAATGAAAGTATGGAAGGAATGAAATATGTCTGAATCCAAATATTGTAGTTTGTTTAGCTGGCAAAAAAAGAATGAAATTCATATTCAGTTCATTTACTGTAATCTGTTTGGTTTAAAAATCATTCTGTTCACCAGGTTTTGTTTTGAGCGTTGGTCAAGTTTGCTTGAGTCTTATACTTGCTTTGCATTATTAAATTAAGCGTTTAAAATATTGTAAAGTCAAATTGGGGTTAAGGAACTTGTAACGCCTCATAATGGTTTTGAGAACTTTCATTTAGAAACCGAAAGTATGTATATATGTAACTCAAGTGTTGCAGTGTGTTGCTTAGGTCTTAAAACCATCAAACACTAACTAAAACATGATAAGTAATTACTTTATCTTCTAAACATAATTGAGAGAGATTCTAAATCATAATAAGGAACTAAGGACCTCACTTAGAAGTCCATTAAAGTGTAAGTAAGCTTAGTTAAAGAGGTTTATTCTTGCTATGTATTATCTTAACATGCATGTATGTGATCATGTGTTATGTTTAGGGTGTCTTGTAACTAACTTTGTCGACATTTGGAGCTTGTGGGCGAGACATTGACTAATTCCTGATTCACTTTTATATCGGCTTTGTTAAATGTCAAGATTATGGTTCATTGATAATCTATGAGTAGTAGTGTTAATATGAGCACCTCATACATGATGACAAGTGGTTACAATATTATGTTATTCGTTCTTTAGTTATGTATTACATTATCTATCAATGATCGCTATGCTTATGCATTTACTTCATTGAATCTTATGGTTATTCATGACATGTACATGTTCATTATCTTGATTATGATATAGTACATTATTGTGTGATGTACATTATAGTCATACTACCTATGATCTCGGAGTATGATGTCGTACTTCATTGTTGGCGAGAGTACAATGTCGGATGCTGCGAGCCCCCATGATTTTTGGTGTTATCACGTTCCCTGGAAGTACTCATAACGTGATAATGTTGTCGTGACATTATCAAGGATCTCCCCCATGATATGTCTCATCTTCTTTTATTTTACGTATATTATGATGATCTATTGTGGTTGTTATATGCTTATGCTGGTTCCCTGGTTATATTGATTATTGGCTATACGTATGTGGTATTGACATAGCACTCACCGGGCATTATTATATTGCTTAACCATTTTACTGTTTCCCACATTTCAGGAGTAGAAGGCAAAGGTAAAGAGAAGATTGATACAAGTAAAGTTTAAAGTAGGAGGGACTAAACCAGATAGTCTTATGGGTATAGATACTTATGTATTATTTTAGGATTTAGGTAGGTCACCATTGTGTTATTATCCATCTAGACTTAGGACTATCTAAGGTTGATGTAATTAAATCCAATTATTGAAATTAGGGATGAGCATTTGGAACAAACCGATCCAGACCGAAAAAAACGAAAACCAAAATTAGGGAAATAAGAAAACCAAAAATCGGCCCAATGTTTGTAATACAGGTTCGGTCCGGTCCGGTTTTTCGATTCTTAGATCGGTTGGAACCGATACAAGTTTTATAGATGTTTTATTGTTTTGTTTATCTTTCTTACTCAACTCTTTCTCTTTGTGAAATTATCAAGTTTATCGCATTTTCTTTGAATAAAATAAAAGATCAAACATATCTTACTAATATTAAGTTTTTTATATTTTATCTCTATAGTATTATAAAAAAAAATTTACACCGTTAAAATTTTTTTTACATGATTATATATATACGAAAGAACTCAATAGCTATTAAATAGACTTTTTAAATGATTTAGAAATAATGTTTAAAATGTTGTTCCTTTATGGACTACAAAAATAACAATATAACATTAACTTTAAAACTGATAACATAAAGTTTAAATTCTGGTTTCGGTCGGGTTAAAAACCGAAAACCGGTGGCCGAACCCGGAAAACAGAAAACCGAAAATAGTGATTTTAAATAAATCGAAACCGGATCAATTTCATTAATAACGGTTTGGTCCGGGTCGGTTTTCGGGTATTTTTGGTCTGGGTCGGCTTTATTTTTTTGTCCAAACGCTCAATTGAAATGTATTGGTGGTAATCAAATGTTTGAACAGGTGACAAAAACATTGTATTTTGGATGGTTATGACCAATGTCTATTTCTAGTATTATATATTAGATCCATGAGCATGTTTAGCGCTTAAATATCTGATTTTCAACTGCACACATGACTCGAATCGGTTTCATTAACTTCCAATGTAGGTTCAAATCATGTCTTGGATAGACCATACCACTACTACCCTCTATTGTGTCCCCTTATCCGTCTCCAAATGCAAACTCCGTTCTTCAACAAAATCCAAAGGTTGTTCATCAATTTCCAGCCCTCAATGAGAGTATTCTTTTTTCAGGAGTTAATCAATGAGAGTAACAGAACCCTAACTATAAATTACATTATATAGATGAAGCCAAAATAGCAAAACCTAAACCAAAAATACAACTAGATATGGGCCAAGCCCAATAACATATCCAGCCCTTAACCCAATCCAAAACTTTCAAACTTCGGTTCTTTCCTTCTAGTCACGCTCGATACTTGCTTGAGTCATTAATATTCAAGTCACATTCAACATTTATGTAGTGGACCACCCTTGAAACCAAAACAAATTTGGGCTTCTTTTGACTAAGAGCACCCTCCTAGGTAAGGGTGTTCAAAAAAATCCAAATCCGAGCATCCGAAACAAAAATCCGAAAATCCGATCCGAAATTTCAGATATCCGGATTTTCAGATTCGGATATTAAAATTCCGGATTTTCGGATATTCGGATAATCCGATATCCGAAAATCCAAAAAAAAATAATTTTTTTTAAAAATTTCTTTTATATCTTTAGTATTGATTATTTACATAATATTCAGTGTATATTATTATTCTAATGTATATTTTTGAGTTTTATCTTAGTATTATATATTTATTAACTAATATTTTTATAAATTTTAGTTTTTTTATATTTTTTTTAGTCGTTTTGAGTAAAATAATTCCGGATACATTTAGTTTGTGATATATTTATTTTTAATATCTATTTGGATATATGAATTTGTATTTTAGATATTTAAATATTTGATTTAATTTTAAAAAAATTAAAAAATATAAATTTTCGGATATTTTTTGGATATTCGGATAATCCGATATCTGAATCCGAAATTCGGATATCCGATTTTGTTTTTGTTCGTTTGTAATCATGTTTTTATTCGTTTGTAATCAAATCGTATATTTGAGATATTTAAATATTTGAAAGAACATAATATGTAATCCGTTAATTGTATATAGATTACTGTAGAAAAAAAACAAATAAGAAAATATAATAAGACGATACGATTTGATTACAAACGAGCAAAAAATGATACAACTTTTTTTATATTTAATGTTAATTTGTTATAGTTTGAAGAATTTATTTAGTCTAGTTTACAAAAATAAATTATATAAAATTATTAAAATAGATATGATATTTTAATTTAAGTTGGATAAATATGATATTTTGAAGTTTAGTTGAAAATAGACATGAGTAAAAGAATAGTGGTCATTAATTAATAAGCAATATTAATTATGAGTTTTAAATGTTATAAAAATCATTAAATTAATGAATTTGTGTATATATGATATTAATGATGTTTAAGAGGGATATATATGATATTAAAATTTTAGGTTGGGTATATATGATATTATATATATATATATTGCCGACGGAGCAGAGAGAAAAAATGCTCACGTGGCGCAATATTAGTGGTTAAAATTCAGAAAATTAAGGATGATTTGGCACAATATGATTGGTTAAAATTCAGAAAATTAAGGTTGCTGATTTGGCGCAATATAATTTGTTAAAATTCAGAAAATAATGGGATAACATTATCATCAATCCTATCAATACTAACAAACCTGCATAAAATAATGGGATAACATTATCATCAATCCTATCAATACTAACAAATCTGCATAAAATAATGGGATATTTGTTTAACGTCTACAAGTTACAATTAAACATTAATTATTCAAAATTATTATATTTATAGTTTTATAAAATAGATATGAATAGTTGATTTTTTTAAAATTTTCAAATATATATATAATATAGATTAAAAAATTTAGTTTATAGATAAAATAATATTTTATATTTAATTATAATATACAAAATATTGAGAAATGTATTTTTATATATCGTTTGTTTACTTTTTTAAAATCTAATAATTTTATATAATGTTTATTTATTTTTAATAAATTATAAGCAAATGGAAAAAATTTTATTAAATATATAGATAAGTATTGATGGGATAACATTTACATTTAGATTTAAATTTTATTGATGATTCAATTTAATAAACATATAAAATACGGCAGATAAACATATAAAAGTAGTTTTTTTAATCAGCATATATTATAAAATAGGTAAACATGTGACATTTATTATTTAGAAAAATTATGTATTAGCTTACTTTTTTTAGTACGAGCCATTTTTATCGTCTCGTCCGTTGGGTCAAAATTGTGTCTCCCTAATTCAAACCTCAGAAAACACATTGCATTGATATACTTTTTTTTTACATTTAAAGCTTCTCATTATTTTGTGTTGTTTATGTATTTATGTTTCAAAATTAACACATGTTTTAATATTTTTTCAGTAAACCATGAAGAACAATGAAGATCTCCGTTAATAATGAAACGATAATGTTTTAAATAAATTTTTAGCCAATGAGATATGACATTTGCCGTTTAAATTGTTCAATGTGATTTTATTAAGATTTATTAAATTTTTTTAAGAAAACTGCTTTTGTTAGATAACATTTTATTAGTTTGTTTGAATAAATTGTTATTATAAAATTATGTTAGACGATATTGTAAGTAATACTTTGCAAATACGTGTTTGTATATTAGTTGATGGAAAAATGATGAGTTTTCAGTTTATTGTAAATTATTATTATTTTTTTTTCCTATATACTTCAAAAGTAATTTTGTGTAATAATTAATATTCATGATTAAATATAAGTAACATTTTATTCGCAAACAATGTATAGTTTTCTTTAAAAAATAAATTTTTGTTGTGTCATCAATTAATTATAAATACCAATGGGGTTTAGCCCATTTGGTATGAGAGGTGACGTGTAAGTGTTTGGTCACGAGCTCTACTCCTGTCGGAGACAAGTTGGAATTTAGGCAGTGGAAATAACTTATGAAGTTCCCATTTGGGACAAAAGGGTAGTTTAGGATTAGGAGTAGGTTAATTTGTCATTCAAAAAAAATTAATTATAAATATAATTTCATCACACATCCCCGAGCAACGCACGGGTATTCAGCTAGTTATGAAGTGTTGAAAGGGTATATATGTAATTCTCCCAAGATTTTTTGCAAACTCAGTTTTCTTCCAAAATAATTGTAGTAATCAGTATCATAATGGTAACACATCTTTTGAAGGGTACCACATTAAATAGATTTGTCAATCCTAGGTTGGATACCACCGTTAAAAAAAAACTTTAATCGCTACTAAGAAGAAAAGTCGCTACTAGTTAACCCGAGACCAATGGAGTTTAACCTATTTGGTATGAAGGGTGATATGTAAGTGTTGGGTAACGGGTTCGACTCCCGTTGGAGGCATGTTGGAATTTAGATGGTGAAAGTAAGTTATGAAGTCCCCACTTGGGAGTTAGGGCAAAAAGATAGTTTAGGAGTGGGAGCAGACTAGTTTGACGTTCAAAAAAAAGTTAATCCGAGGGGCATGACTTGACTCGGCTATAGATAACCGAACCATTTACAAACTCGTAGTCTAGAGCTACTACGATCCGATATCCAATTTTAACGTAACATTTTCTATTTAAGATGAAACAAACAATATATTTTACCATACGCCGTGCCTTCGCTTCAATCAAAACAAAGATAGTAACTAACAAATTTACGATACAAAAGCATTAAAAGTAGAATCATTTGAGCTGAAAGGGACTCGAAATACGCTTTTAAAGCTTAACCTCAACATCGACACCAGCAGGAAGATCAAGCTGCATCAAAGAGTCGATGGTCTGTGCAGTCGGGTATAGAATGTCAATGAGCCGTTGATGGGTTCTGATCTCAAAGTGAAATCTTGCATCTTTGTGAACGTGAGGAGATTTAAGCACACAGTATATTCTCTTCTTGGTTGGCAATGGAACAGGACCCATGGTTTTGGCGTTTGTCGTCCTAGCCGCATCCATGATCTGCTTGCACGAATCCTCAATTAGTGGCACCCAGTACGACCTCAATTTAATCCTTATTTTCTGTTTCGGCGCCATCTGAAAACAAGAAAATCTTTAGGATGCGTTTAATAAGTAAGAATTTTCAGTTTGGTGTTTTTAATAAAACTGAAAACATGATGGTTTTTTAAGGAAACACATTTTAGAGATGAGAATGTGTTTGGATGTGTTATAAATATTTTTAGACTTTTTCATTTTTCACTCCCCCTTATGACATAGATTGGGATGACTACATGAAAACAAAAGATGAAAGCCTCAAAAATGAGTTTTCAAATTTACTTGTAATTTTGAAAGCTAAAAACTGAAAACATAAAAAAACAATGGATTTGAACACAATTTCTAGAAACTCTTGTTTTCGACAAAAATTTTCACCGAAAACATGTCAACTAAAAGGGCCTTTAGCCTTCCGTGAAAAAGGTTATAATAGTTAGAGAGTTGGCAGTTAAGAACAACTAGGAAGACGGTTTGTTTTGTACCTTACCGAACCATGCAATTAAATGTTAGATATTTTGTCTTAACTACTAACATCAACAACATTCCAAATCCTCTAAACTTATTGATAGATGGAACAAACATAATGTTCCAAGCCCAATTTGAGTTGCTAGTCCAACAACCTCCATATATGGCTGCAACCTAGTCGAGCTCAAGTTCAGCTCAATAAACCTAGGCGTGGCTCGAGCTCGGCTCAAATTTCTTGAATGTATCATCTATAAAACATAATGTTTGATGCCTGAACTCATCATTTTTTGAGCTACCTTTTTGTCATTTGGCTCAAACTTTTCCATAAAACCTCCACTCGATACAGCTAGAGTTCAAGTTGCTCAATTAAACCTCAACTCGTTTGAAGCCATACATATGTATAGCGCTTGAAAAGCTTGTAAATTTATTTGAGAACAGTTTTCGGGTTTGACTTGAGCTTGATAAAAGCTCAACTAGACTGAGGGCCTGTTTGATAACAATTTATTGGGCTTAATCAAAAAAATCCGGTCAGCCCACTTTAAATAAGTTCTGTTTGATAATGACTTATTAAAATAAGACCCAAATTCGGTCAGCCCATTTAATAAGTCATGAGACCTTATGTGTTCCCCATTCAGCCTTCCATTTTCCAATCCTACCCTTAATTTTTTCTTCCCCAACAACAAAAGATAAAGGGCTGACCTTTTTTCTTTTCTTTTTTTTCTCTTAAACAATATACCCAACCTTTTCACAACCTAGAAATTATCATCTGAAAGCATTCTCTTATTGCTTTGATGTATGCTTGAGGATGACAATAAATATGGATATGTTTGTTATATTATAAAATTGTGTAATTACTTATAAAATATATGTTGTTTATTTGTTAAAATAATTATATACTTTGCTTGTTATATTGGTAATTAGGTTTGGAAGAAATGAATAATTTAAATTCTTCATTCAGACCATTAATTCGGTTGAAGAAACAAACATATGTTCAAAGAAGGTTAAAATTGTCATTCTATTTCATTCAGGTCGTTTATTCAACATAACAATCAAAAACTATTTATATTTCGGTCATTTCTCCAGTCAGCTTTACTTAATCTAGACAACCCTCTAAATTCAGGCAGCACTTAATAGAAGATGCAAACATACAGGCCCTTAGCCAAGGTCGAGCTCGAGTTGCTCGACAAAAGCTCGACCAATTTGCAGCCCTACCTCCAAATCAACTTGAAAAACCATCATCAAATTATTAATTATACGTCCTAAGTTTATAAACTTCCCGTACCAAACGCCCCCTTAGCTCTAAGCCTCCAACTCATAATTGTCAATACAGCAATGCCAATGATACTTATAGAATTAAAATGTATAAAACCTACATTAATTTTCTTCAATTATACTAATCTCTTTTCCATGGCATCAAACACAACTGACCACATTCACATTTCCTTTCTTGAAACACCATGCAAATGAACCTAAACAATAGGATTTTTTAAACTCTAACCTACAATTTCATACATTAACCTCACATTCTCTCAAACGGAGCTCAATTGTGATTAATCAATTATAAAAGTTCACTTGCAGTGTTCTTCAGAACTCAAATCCCCTAAATTTTCTATAAAAACAAGCGTAAAACCATAGCCAACAAAATTACCTTCTCAGCATCAGAAGCCGCAATCACTGTTGACGATTCAGGATCCTCAATCTACCAAAACACAATTAACAGAAACCAGAAACGACCTCGCATCAATGTAAACAAAAAGAAATAACATAACATTTAATTAAACAGTCGATTTAATTATACATACCTCAAGGCTTTGTTCCAAAGCTTCAGGAGCTGCAAAAACCCTAGTTGACGATAAACGAGGTGATTGAAACTGAATCCTTGAAGTCGAAGGGACATTTGGAAGGAAAGGTAAAGCAGAAAGTTTAGGTGTAGAAGAAATTGAAGAAGAATTGCATAACGGAAACAAGGTTGCTGTTAGAGATGAAGAAATTGCCATTTTTGAGTGAGATTTCCACAATCAATTTTGCAGTTTGATGGATTTTTCTAAGGTTTTTGGCTCGGAGAAAATGGTCGTCTTCCCGACCGAAAGGGTTATCCACAACAAAAAAAGCTTCACGGAGGAGTGAGATAATGGAGGGTGAAAAAATAGATTAAACCGGGTCGGTTCCAATTTGGTATATGGGCCGATATTGTTGATATAAACGGGTTCATAGACCATTATCCATAAAACGGGTTCGTAGCCCGTTATCCATATAACATAATATTACCTTTGATGGAAAAAATAAATGAAAACAAATTATTAGTCAGGAGATTTGAATTATGTATATCATTATTCTATGAATTCTCAAATTGATCATGCAAACATTTGATAACAAAATATAAATATAAATACAAATTGAAACAATTAAATCGACTACGATATTTTATAAACTGATGGTATTTAAAAAGACGATATTTCTTAAATAGATTATACATATCGGCAATGATATTTAAAAATCACTTTGATACTAATATGGTAATTACAAACCATATTGATACTAATGTCACTCTGGTAATCACAAATTGTATTGTACTAACGATACTAATACTAATACTAATCTGATAATCACAAACCATACTCATATATATATATATATATATATATATATATATATATATATATATATATATATATATAGGGATAGGATCCATTGTGAACAAGTTATTCGTTGTGAACGTTGTGAACAAATAAAAAAAATACATATAATCATTCATATATATCAACAAGTGTTTGTAATATGATTCATATGATTCAAAAGGTTCATAGAAGTGTCTATTTAAGATTCAGAACATTCAAAAGGTTCATAGTACGTAGTTTCTATAACAAGATGCACAAGATGCATAAGATTCAACAAGATTCATGAGATTCGACAAATTAATTGGATTCAATAAAATCCATAGGATCCAATAAGATTAATGAGTTAATAGAATGGTTCGGTAGTATTTTCAACAAGATTCATAAGATTCAAAAGTTATTTTATGGTTGTTCACAATGTTCACAACGAATAAAGTGTTCACAAAAGATCCTTAGTCTATATATATATATATATATATATATATATATATATATATATATATATAGGGTCGAGATCCATGGAAAACTATATTAGACTTGAAAACTGGAAAATCATATCAAATGCACATGTTTATTATGATAAAATGTTAAATTTCATGTAAAATTATGATATACATATGTTCAAAATTGCATTATGATTAACTAATTCATATCATCTACATGTTCGTCAAGACAAAATGTTTAATTTCATGCAAAAATGTGTAATATACACATGTTCATGCATATTGCACATTTGAACATGTGCATATTGTTATTTTGCATGAAATGGAACATTTTATCCTAATGAACATGTAAATTATGTGAACTAGTCAATAACAATGCACATTTGAACATATGTGTATTGTAGTTGTGCATTAAATTTAACATTTTATCGTAATGAACATGTGCATTTAATATGGTTTTCCAGTTTTCCAGTCAAAGATGGTTTTCCATAGATCTTGAACATATATATATATATATATATATATATATATATATATATATATATATATATATATATATATATATATATATATATATATATATATATATATAGGTTCTATGGGGCACCATATGCATCGGGAACCAAATGGGAACCAAAAATGCATTACTGAAGACGGATGCGACGGGAATAAGTGACATTTGGAAGTCCTGCACAGGTACCTACCTAGTGTCAGTCGCACATTCAACATAGCGTTCGGACTCATGTGCCTTCCATGT